>JAUZNJ010066980.1:0-26450 GCA_034780135.1 Jordanella pulchra
CTTAACCTGATGACTTGATGAGATGACTGGAGTCTGGTGTGCTACTGCTTAGGTGGAAAGAAAACCAGCAGCCACACCGCCCTTTCTGGAATCAGTTTGACACCCCTCATCTAAAGATTCTTGGTTTCTGATTAAGCAAATCATTTAATGAAACATTATTTTGCCAAATAATGTTTAGGTTTATTCACCTCTTATATTTGCATTGTGACTTGATTCAAACACATTACAGTTTCCCAAAATTAGTATTTATTCACATTCCAAATTCTTCAAGATAAACTTTGGTTCTCACACATAAATCATGTGTGTTCACAAACAAGATATGCCAGTCCAAATATTATCTGAAGAATCAACATATTTACCAACCCTACTGAATTGGAAAATACACATATTATAGTTACACAACAATAATAGTAATCATGTTTCATGTAAATGCTTATTTATAAAACCTTAAAGAGATTTATGTCTATATGAGACAGCTATTTACTCATAAGTAAATGATTATTTCCTCAATAAAGGGACTTAAGAGGCAGCACTTTCTTTGAAAATGTGTACTTAGAATGGACAATTATACATTTCTGATCAGGTTGACTGCAACAATATTAACTCTGAGCTTAAATGTAATATATAGTCATATCCACTTAATTAGAAAATAGTTCGATATACCTGTAGATCATTGTGTCAGATAAAAAATAACAAACGTTAAACCTCCAAGTAAAAAAAAATTTCACGATATCCACAGTTTTGTATAAAAAGAACTTTTTCAATTGGGCTGAAGAAATATGTTAAACTTAAATGTTGTGCTTTAATTTGCTGTAACAGAGAAATAGATAGCATTTAAGGATAAATATTTACCCAATGTTCAATATGTCAATATGGTCACACATTAAATATACCTTTACAGAATATTCAGTACTTACCATAGAGGATGTTGATGAGGGATATAGGCATGACCAGGATGCCTACGAGCATGTCTGCTACAGCTAGTGACCTCAGAAAGAAGTTGGTGGCATTTTGAAGCTTCTTCTCCAGAGACACAGCCAGAATCACCAGAATGTTTCCCCCAATCGTCAGTCCGATGATGACCAGGATGAGAAGAGCAGGCCAGTTTTTCTTTTTGATCATAGTTGTGGTGACCGACTCCTGAGTTGTTGTATTGTCCAAACCCAAATCCAAACTCATGGCTGCTGCATTGGCACCACCAATGCCTCCTATTCCCCATGGCAGGGTTTGATTAAAGTCCAGCGGGTTGTTGCTTGGCCAACCTATTTGACCCCCGACCTCAAGGGAAGAGGTGGTTGTACCAAATCCCCCAAGGAGAGCCCTCCCTGGGCCACCCATTCCTCGCTTCTTCAAAAACAGGAGGTTTCCGGACTCCTGATTAAACTCTTCCTGTTTACTATCAACGTACAAAGCATTGAGTGGGATTATCAATGATGAGTTTAAATATCGATCAGCAGAACATCCAAGGGCAGGGTAAACTTCACAGATAGGAATATTGGTGGAGATTAATGCAGGGAATTTGATTTTCAGTCATACTACATAGAAACAGATTGTTGGTAGCTGCAAACAGTCTCAAGTTGTAGTTTGGGGCTTAAACCTCCCATTTCCTGCCAAAATACTATTGGCAAAGAGATCTTAACTTAGACAGCAAGCCAAGCTGTCCCAAGTTGTCCATTGATATCGAGCCACATCTCCTGCCTGATAGAACACAGACTTTAAGTGTTTCTAATTTAGAGCTGGAAATTGGATCACTCATATCCATGGCTTGCTGCCCACAGCCCTCTGCACCCACCGAATCAGTGCCGGTTTGATTGCCAAAAGGTTCGGATCTCTTTGAGTATCTGCTTTCAGCAGTAAACCTCACTTCTGTGCTGGGTTGCACTCAAGGTGTTTTTTCCAGAGGGTTTCCACCATCTGTCAGATCAGAATTGATGATCAGTCTGAGCTGTGGAGAGAACAAATGGAAAGAAAAAAAGTCTGATTATTTTAACTGCCTTATCTTGCTTCCCGCTCATTTCTGTGCTGGTTTATTATTCAGTCTGTTGCTTCAATTTCTTCATTTCTTTCTCGCTACTACTGCATTTACATTCCCTTAATCACCAACTGCACCTTTGATGCATCCATCAACCCTCCCACTCAGTACTTCTCTCTTCCCTGTCAAGATCCATGCAGCAATTCCTCCTGAACCACACTAATTTATCACATTGTCCACAGTGATAATAAGAGGTTTGGGCAAGTGTTTGTGTAACTACTACTATTGAAAACAAAGGAGACAAGGTGGAAAAGAAGCTTGGCTGTTTACACCCTCATGTTCACATCTAAAGAGCAACCTGTCCTCCAAATTTACCTTTGCCCCACAATAAGCTCTGTTATTTAGCACCTCTAAAACCTTTTCCAGAACAGGTTGAGAAGTCTGCATGTAGGTGTGTGGGTGTTGACATGTGTGTATGTGCACACAAATCTCTTTGGCAGTAACAGGAAGAAAATCTTGACAGACTGTGGAAACTGCTTAGATGTGTTTTATGATGCGTGGGCATGGAGAGTGAATGGATGACAGTGATTTCTTGAGTTTATGGCTCAGAGTGTGTTTTTAAGAGCCAACATGTTTACAGATGGCCCTTGGCCCTTAGATGAGACCATTCAGTGGGCAGTGGATTTGTGAAACTGAAAGATTAAGAAGCCAAGTGTGACCATATGGTATTTACTCGTTGATATATACAGCATACTTTTCACCATGAGGATGTTTGTACTCTTCAATTCATGTAAGTGTAGTCATTTGCCTCTTCTGTTTGTTTAAACGGGAGTATATGTAAATTGACATCTCAGCATGAATGTGTGAAAAAAATAATCTTTTCAGATCATTAATGCTTGCAAGGACAAATACACTGTGCAAATCCAGGGGCGTTATTTATAAAAAGTCTTAATTTCTCAATGACAAAGCCTTCTTCAATAACATTTCCGGAGAGTTGAAAGAGTTGATTAAAGACCGTGTAAAGATCATTTTCTCAATTTTCTTCTAAGCACATTATAAATGTCACAAATGTATTGTTCTACATGTTTAAAATGCCTCTCAACATTTATGATTGCACTGTGGCACTAGGAGTAAATCTGGGTTTCAATGTATCTCTGGTTTTTGGTTGTGCATTCACACCAAATGTGAAGCCTGTAAAAATTTCGTCAGCATCATCTGCTTTTGCTCGCCTTGATATTAGCTTGGTCAACAAAAGCATTTCACACTGCAGGCGAATTCACTCTGCAGACAAAAGCCTCCTACATTGTGGAGTCTGGTGATCGTTGTTTTTACAAAGCCACTGATAGTGTTTTTACTTGAAAAAGCCAAAAAAAAAAAGCATTGCTAGGTTAACCAGATTCCCAGAGGTAAAATGAGTATGGGGAATACCATGACCTCCCCCAGAGGTTAGGTCTGGATAATAGTCGCTTTCCTGCCATTCTGTAACCCAGTTTGGAGCTCTGCTGTCCAGAATTGGTGGATGAATCACTCGGCAGAGAAAAAAAAACAGAACAGAGACAAGGCTGCCAGCCTTGTGAGCCTCTGGAGCTATGAAACGACAGCGGGAGATTGGAGGAGGCCCACAAGGTATCAGCGCACCAGAGGAGAAATTAGGCAGAGTTGGAAGCCTGCTGGGGGAACTAGCACCAGCATGGAGGGGCAACAGCTGGCTGGGACTAGCTATAAAAGCTAACTGCTGAGGAAAAGAGGAGCACAGCTCCAGATTGGATTCATCCCCCAAGAAGACAGAATGCGGAGGGCGGGTTAAAGAGTACAGGTTGCCCAGGAGTAGGATAGTGGGACATCCAAGCAGCCAGCCTGGGAGGTAGGGCGAGGAGAGGTTACGGTTGGCTGGAGCTAGTGGGATGAAAGTGGTAACGTGGAGGATCAGTGTAGCTTGCCTGGGCAGACACCGGAGGAGGAGAGGAAATAAGGTACCCATCTGCGCTGGAGGTAAGATGATGAAAAACTAAATTGAAATGTTTTTTTTAAAGGCCACATTGTATTATGGCGGCAAGGCCTCGGACACCGCGGCCACCCCACTTGGACGGGCTGTACCTCAACTGAAGAGCTTAAGAGCATTCCTACTTCCTCCATTGTCAACAGTCAGACTGGCGTGTGGGTGTGGTTTCAGCAGCTCTAGCGGACAGACCCCCATCATCTCACAATAAAAAAAATGCTTTTTTCATGACTTTAGAGACCTAATTTTATATTCTTAGTTTTGTTTTTATTCATTCAAATTCAGATGGGTGATTGATACAACATATTCCTGGGATTTAAGAAACTGAGAACACACATTTATTTCTACTTTAACCGATCTCTAATATCGCTATACATAGGAAGACTCGATATATTTTTTTCTCACTGTTTGATATTAAATCACACCAAAACATTTCCTGTTTTGCTTTGAGTCCTCAATAATTCAGTCAGGTTTGGGTAAAAAATCTTTTCATTTTACTGCCATGTTCATTTTGAATGAAAGCAACAATAATGATTTAGACTGGCCCATCCAGAGTAACCAACTCTGACTCTTAAAGAAAATTTGTGGATGGGGCTGAAAATGTTGTAGTAGCAAAACAACCATCTAAACTCCAAGAATTTAGCATTTCCAAGTTGAATATGGAGTCATTTTCTTTCCATTATTATTCAAAATAAATAACACAGAAATTGAAAAAAATATCTAATCCAGAAAAGAAACACTGAAAAACTTCTGAAATAAAATGATTTTCTAACCAACTGTGCTCTTTTTACAGATTTTATTTTTTAATTGTTGTTTTCATTTTTTTGCATCTTATTTTATAAAATGATATCTTTTCAAGTTAACTGTTTTCTATTTGTTCTGTTTGAGTTTTACAAATGACCTTTGTTACAAATTGTGAGTGGAGCTGGCTTTCCTCTGGAGTGAGTCGAAATTTCTATTTGGGCTGCATAGACAAGAAAAACAATATTTATATTGGTCAATGTGAGCAACAAGAGTAAGTGTTTGTAATGGGCTTGAAGTGAAAACAATAGTCTCTGTTAAATGTTTTTCTCTACTCTTAAGACATTTTTTTAAATAAGAAGTTTTGCAAAGTTTTATTTATGTTATTGTTAGCGTGCAAAAATAATGGACTAAACATTACTTAACAGATTAGTTTTTTATCGCAATAGTGAGAAAAATCACACAAACAGCTGATTAGCAATCATAAGAATAGGCTACTTTCCACTACATGTTTTTATTTGTCCTCTACAATGGTATGATTATTGTTTTTGATACTGAATAGGTATCAAATGTGTTTTTCTGCAAATCTTGTCTTTTTTAATCTTTCATTAGGGATGCTGGAATTATGGCGACTTGATTGATGCTGGAAGAATTCAGAAATTCGGGGCCATTCAGTGAAAGTTTTTTCTTTGCAGCTTAAACTGAGCTGTTTTGAAAGACGGAATGATACAATTTAAAATGAAAGACTGATATTAATAAAAATAACTGAATCCCTACAGAACATACACATACATTTTTGCATTTATTTGTAATGAAAACAGCTGAGCGGGTGCATTATTAGAATGTAATCTTTAAGCCATTTCTTTCAAAATAATTACCTGCACTGAAAAACACAGAGCAAGATTAGGCCAATATTAGGTTAATGCTTTAAATGAGGCTGGTCTGTACGTAAATAAATAGTAGTTTAAAAAGCTTAGGATGTATTTTGAAGAAATCTAGTTGCAACGCTCGACACAAAGCTATTGTAATAGGTGCAAGTTGATCACTTTTCCAAGAACAGTGAATAACAGACATCCTGCCTACTATCTCCCCCTCTGAGCAAAGTCATCAGCATTTTTCACAGAAAACTAAACAGCACTGCAGGCAAACCCTTATACTAGTCTGACAAAGCAGCAATATATCACAGAGAAGTTGAATGGAGTAGGATAAAAAGGAAAGCATACGAGATAGAGTAAAGGAATCTACTGGGGAAAACAGAAACCAACGACTGGGAGTATAAAATACATATAAAAGAATAAAGATTCACAGTCAATAAATATGTAACCAATCATTTAAACCTGAAGGATTGTACATTTTTATTCAACCAGTGCTTATCCTTTTCCTTTTAATCATTTAGCTTTAGTTTTAACCTGGCATGAAAACGAGAGTTCATTAGCTCACAACCAAAGATTAGAAGCAGCCTGTGGAGAGAATAATTGTATGCCCATGCCAACCTCTTGCATCCTCTGTAGATCATAATTGGTGTTGTGACAGCACAAGGCATTCTAACTGACTTCCTGGAGGGAACCACAGAGATCCAGCCAGAGAATCATAAAGGATCGTGGCACCCAAGCCTCCAAGAGGCACAGATGTCACCGCTGTCTTGTTGCACTTCACCGCAGGGACAAATTACCGCTGCACTAATCTGCTCTGAGAGATAAGGAAGTGGAGGGCGGCTAGGATATTGGCTGACAGCTTTTTGTTTGAGTGAAAACAAGTTTAAACACATTTGAGATTTACTATTTTGTTAATATTTTTTTGATAAATGATTACAAATATATTTTTTTTCTAGTTGCAAATCTTTGACTTTTTCACTTGTTCCAAATTTACATTAAAAAAAAGTTTTTAAAGTGTGATTATTAAGAAAGTCTCTTTTTAGCCATTACTTAAATGTTACTCATCTTTAAATGATAGAAATTTAACTCTGACAGTGATTTCTAAACTGTAATGGCCTGATGGTAACCCCTTTTAAAAACACTGTATTCAGTGTTGATTTTTAGGGCTGAAACAATTAATCGGAATAATTGTCTTTAATTAATTATTGAAACAATTGTCAACTCATTTAGCTGACAGAGAAACCCCCTTAGAGCAGTAATTATACAAAAAATGTAAAAAAAATATTTAAACTTTTTGTATTTAAGATGAAAAACCTTTTTTGTCTTTCAATATGCTATATCCAGAACTCCCTAAGTGGAAAAGTTTTAGATTAACCTGGTTTATTTCTATAAAAAATATTCTTTAAGGAACCTTTTGCCATCTGAATATTATTTAAAAAATAGATTAATCAATCAGCTAAAAAAAATTGTCAGTTGCAGCCCTATTTTATTGTATTTTATTTTATTGTATTTTAAGTATTACAATTGGTCACCGATCTGTCAAATCAGTAATCTTAAATGATGGACAACTTTAGGGATGGAAATATATCCTATTGAACGCTCATAAAATGGTGAATTGTAGCACAGAAATCTGATAGTGTGGATTCTGCTAGCTTTAAATCTCAGACAACAAATATTATTTGCAATTATTTCCTAATTTGGATTTCGATTTCTTAGCTGGCTATTCGATTAATGAAAAACAAATTCAAGAAGAAAGAACAAGGGTAGACTGAGATAAATATTTGAAGAGTAGTCTCTCCTCACTATCTGAAATCTGTTCACTCACTTCTTCTCTCCTACTGATCGATGTGCTTGACCTTTTCCGCTTATTTCTGTTACCACCAGAAGTGACTCTTCGCGACATAACATCCGTGTCTCACTTCCTCCCCTGATGTATCAATCCCCGTGTCATCTGTCACTCCACACATCTGCAACAAGGTATTACTGCCATCCATTCGCCTGCATAGGAGAAGGGAGGTAAAAAAAAAAACAAAAAAACAAAGAGATGTTGACTTTTGTGAAACACTCCAGATCAAACCTGAGGTAGAAGTGACTGAAAACCTCCTGCAACTACAAGGACTCCTACGTACACCCACACACAGGCAAGAGCAACAGCAGCACTACGGATTGCTGCTCCTCTGTACTTTCATCCAGCAGGATCACAGCATCGCAGAATAAATACAACAGACAACACATGGTTAGATTAGAGGATTTTGATGAACTGTACTTGCAGCAAAAAAACCCAAAGATGAGAAGCAAAATAATTCTATGAAATCATTGAGAAATTTCAATAAAAAAAAAATGACCAAAAAAAAATCGTACATATTAATAACTTCACCTAAAATGTATTTCGACTTGGTTTCAGAACCTAGTTATCAAATAATTCTTTTCACAGTGGAGTTATGTGGGGGAAATTATGAATGTGTCACTTCCTAAGAGACCACCTGGAAGCTGCCTAGCAAACGACTGCAGGGGAAAACATTATTAAAGAGATGCTGACATTTGAACTAACTTTTTTGTTTTTTAAAGACAATCTATTGAAAGCAGATGGTCCGCCACACTGAAAAAAAATGTATCTGACACAGTGAGCTTGAGCAGCTTTTAGCATCAGCTTTAACATATTATAATGTTGGACCTTTTAAAGTGAAAAACTAACATGTGTCAAATGTTGCAAAATATGTATGAGGCGAAGGTCCTAATAAAAACAGATGGGTTCCAGGTGCACAGGAAAGTAGATTTATCTAAGAAATTGAATTAAAAAAGCAACTTGGTACCTGATATACTGTAGATCTACACTAAGAGCATTGCATTTAAATCATTTGTTTTAATTAATTCTCATATTGCTTTATATCACATCAAATCTAAGGATAACACTAGACTAAAATACTTTTATTAAAGATGTCTGGTCTTACTTAAAAGTACTTTATGTTCATTTACTGTTCATTATTACCACTCAGCACTTGTTTGGAGCACCCTTTGCATGAATCAATGTGCAGTTTAGTCAATTAGTGGTGATGAGGTGTTGCTTTAACAGCCTCCTTTAGTCAGTCTGCATATTTGGATCTCCATTTCCATTTTGACATAAAATGGTAAATGGCCTGTACTTATATAGTTCTTTTTTTCAAGTCAGGAGACTTGACCAAAGTGCTTTACACTACAATAAGTCTTTTATCCATTCACAAATTGATGGTTGCAAGCTACATCATAGACACAGCTCCACTGGGGATCACTGACGGAAATGAGCCTGCCATAAACAGGTCTTGCCCAAGGACACAACGATATGGAAAGCCAAAGCAGGGGCTCGAACCGGCTGCTGGGCAAACTCTTGCATCTGACCTCACTGTCGCTAAGTTTCTTCAGGTGACCTGTACAAATTCTGAGTCATCCTGGTCAATGTAAACAAAAACATCTATCTGAGAGTCCTTGTCAGTTCTTGAGGCTCACTCTTCAGCAACCTGTAAGTACATGGAGGCCAATACTCTGAGATCCAAAATAATGACCCACCAGTCACTCGTCTCTTCTGGGTCATTAGTGTTTACTGTTTGGTGTGAGTTGCTTATCTGGCCACTGTAAGCATAATGAGACTGCTGATTGAATGTCTTTGGGTTGAGCTTTAAAGCTACAGTGTGTAATTTGTAGTGACATGTAATGGTCTGACCCCAGCGACATGAACCACTCCCCCCACCACTTCAACCCCTTCAACAATACAGTGGCTGTCCTGGTGCAAAATGTCCTCCTTGACGTCTGCATCACCTTTCTTATTGAGTACTGACAAAGTTTGTCATTAATAATTTCATAAATAGGACATTATTAGTAGGTGTGTGTAGGATATAGATTGCATATAGGTCTAACTTGCCTTGTCATACTAGCGATCTCTACAATCACTAGTGTCTCCTATGTAAATAAATAGAAATCAACTCAAAGTCAATTCAAACATAAAGATTGGGACTTTCAGTACATCGATTATTATAAATAGCATATTTATGTATAGTATATTACATTTCTTTTAGTAATCTCTGTAATTATTTCACACTGAAGCTTTACAGCAGGATTAAAAATACTTAAGAGCTGAAACTCCCATCCTCCTCTGTTCAGTCTTGGCATTTTTCTTTAGACAAAGATGTGCCTTTTACTCTTGAGGTACAAATAGACAGCTGAAACTTCCCCTGAGCTACTTGCTCTCCTGTGCATACATTCATCTAGTCATTGTGTGGTTTAACTGATGTACGAGTTTATCCAGTCATCACTACAATGGAAGCGCATTCAGAAGTGACAGGGTCTCCTAGAAAGATGCTGAACCCTCGGCAGAAAAACTGTCTGCAATTTAAGCCTGTGTGCTTAGATAAAGCAAGTTTTCATTGCCATAAAGCTTGTCAGCAGTGTGAAACATTTAGATGTCTGTCTTGACTGTAGACTTGAAAAACCACAGTGTACCAAAGAACGCAAAGGACTTTGATCCACTGGTTATGTATCAAATATTCCCATTTGACCTGAAACAGCAGGGATTATATGCCTCTCCACTCTCCCTCCCAACTCTAGGACAATAGATGCTGAATAAATTTTTAAATCTTTTCCAATCTAAAAAGTATACTTTTGAACAGTGGTCTCCAACCTCCAGGCCAATAACTTGTCACTATAAATTGGGTTTTTAATAAAGGGCCACACAGAAAGTACAAAAGTGTGTTAAATTCAGTTTTATTTACAACCACACTCTGTTTAATCATTCTAAAAACTAAAAGTATTCTTCTTAACATGTTTTTTACAGAAACAGAACAACAATCCAACCTGCAATACCAAGGCAATACACCAGCAGAAAGACTGTAACAACTAAAACCATGTAGATATACAAAAGGTCAGACGTGTTATCCTTGGTCAGTAAGTCTTGTCCTACATGAAGGTGCTTCATGGTCTGATTAAAAATGGGGAGTTTTGCTTTAGGCTGTTGAATTAAGTCCTCTCTTTCCGTAGGTGAGGTAAGTCTCTGAAAAGGTCAAGGAATGCAGCTCATGTTCTGAATGTGTAGTGGCTCTTGGAACACTGACTCTAGCTACAGTCCACAAGATTTTTCAAGATTTTTCAAGCTTTACTTTACAGCAGTTCTGGCAGATGCTTTCGATGTTATCAGCCCATTAAATTGCTGTTATTAGCGGTTATCAGTCACATGGAATGGATTCACATTGTGCTGCCTTCCTCCCAGTAGGCGAAGTAGGGTTTTATCACCAAAAGCATCCTAACCCTAACCTTAAGGTCATTTCTTTTTTGCCTACATAATTAATCAATCTATTTGTGTGTAATCTAGACATTATTATAGTAGTTCTTCATCTATTGTATATAAATTGGTCCTGCTCATATCAAACAAACCAAAAACAGAAAAATGAAATGAATTACTTTTAAACACCACCACAAATCACATCACATTAAATCCATATTACTGAAATATGTGGAATCCATTCGAAGCATTGCTTTAAAAGACAGTTTTTTGTACCTGCATATTATCACCCATATGAAACTTACTAGAAGACAGAAGAAGCACATTCTGAAGCCATTCTATGGTACCGATAACTGCCACTTAATGGCTGACCATATCCTAAATAAGTGGCTCAGGTTATTCTTGCTGTCATGCTTCATCTACCACACTACATCATCTGTTCAGCTTTGCATTAATAAGCAACCTTCCGCTAAATAATATACAGAGGTTGGTGAGATACCCAAAAAGTGTACTCAAGTCATACTTAATCATATTTTTACTCAAATAAGAGTAAAAAATAGTAATCCAAGAAAATTCTCACACAAAAGTGAAAAAAAAAGTTGTTAAAAAGTTACTTAAGTACTGAGTAAGTCATCATAACATCCAATTTACTATTTATACTAATTTAATAAGACAAAAGTATATTTATGTAGAAATTCTGATACTTTAAAGATAATAATAAATAACATAACGGATAACAATTGATAAAAACAAATCTTGGCAGAACAAACACTTTTAAGAATCAAATTTCTTTTCAACACATAACTCATGAAACCAGTCTTCAAGTAGGATATTTATGTATGTGGGAAACAGTATAAATTACCCCCACTGACAATAATTATTAATTTCTGTCTATTAGCTTAAAATCCTAATTTTTAGGTAGGTTGTCGGGATGTGAAGTAAGCTTGTAAACAATAAAGGAACACACATCTTGATATACAGTAAGCATTAATTATTTTCTTCATTACTTTTGTTTAAAATAAGATTGTTCATTATTCAGTAAAGTCACTCAGTAGATGGAGTAAACATTTTAAAAGATTTTGTAAGTAAGAGTTCAGAACGTTTTCATGGAACTTGGTACAGATCTCTCTGCAAGGGTCAGATCCCTCAAAAATAAACTCCTTCAGTGAATCCACAAGTTAACTGATACTGTTGGGTCTGTAATTGTTCACCTTTGAAAGGTTCCTTCTGTCCAGCCAACTCATATTAATTTTCTCATCTTTTTACCATTTATTGGGTTTTCGTTACATATGGTAAGTATCACAGTTCAGTGTTTGTAAAATGGCAAAAAAGGATTTTCTACACAACACACACAATATAACACATGCTGACTGGGACAGTTAGTTTGATTTTACTTGACCCTGTTGGAAGGGTTTGATCCTGGAACAGGTTAAATAAAACAAAAGCTTTGAATGTATATGTTGCGTCTGTAATGTTTTATACATTTCTGTAATTATTTATACAAATCATAAGTTAGTACAACTTACTGCAGAGTTTGTAGAATAAAAAATGTAAAGTTATTACAATATAAAGGTAGAAATTAGTACAACATACAGGACAGTTAGTAGAAGAATTTAAAGTTATTAAAAAATAAAATTAGAAATAAGAACAACGTACAAGAGAGTTAGTAGAATAAAAAAAGTTGTAAGTTATTATAATGTAAAATTAAAAGTTAGTTCAACTTACAGCTGAGTTCACAAAAATTAGAAAAGAGTTGAGCAAACTCAAAAGCAAAACTAGATATTTAGTTTAATTCACCAACTCAGAATTTTATTGAAGTTTGTTGCCTTGAAATTTTGAGTTAATCCAACTTTTTTTGTCTTTCAGTATCGTGATATTTTATAAAGATATTATTCAAATAAAAGTAAAATGTGTTATGCAAAAAACAAACAAAAGAACTCAGAAAACTACTCTTAAAAGTATATATTTTTGGTTAAAACTTCCTCAGCTGACCACATGCAATTAGTATGGATGGAGCGCTCTGAGCAGTCAGCCATTGCTCTAATCTTCTTTATTATGTCATAATATGTCATAGATAATTCCATTATTGTACAATATAACTAGAATTAAAGCCTTCAAATATAGTACTCGGCCTGTATTCTTTTTTATGGTC
Organism: Jordanella pulchra; assembly: GCA_034780135.1. Taxonomy (NCBI): domain Eukaryota; kingdom Metazoa; phylum Chordata; class Actinopteri; order Cyprinodontiformes; family Cyprinodontidae; genus Jordanella; species Jordanella pulchra. The sequence goes on from JAUZNJ010066980.1 coordinate 12,988, forward strand.
AAAATGCCCAAATATAGTACTTAAATTCAGGAAAAATATGTAAAGAATTTCAAAATGAAGTCAAAAGAGATGTTGGGTGAGTTGATTAAGGATAAAGTCAATAGGAAGAAAGACCAACAGCAGCTTATTCAGAGCAGCACTGTTAATATAAAACCACGTAATTCACAGGCAGCATCTGTGTCTGTGGATTAGTGTGGCTGTGATTTGTGTCACAGACGGTCGGAGTGAACGCTCAAAATGAAGATGAGGCTGTCAACTGCTGTGTGAAAGCAAAAACAGGACAAATAAAAAAGATCAAAGTAAAAAAACAAAGAATGTCTTCAGTACTTAATAAGAAACTCTCCAAGAAGATAAACAAGAGGATAAATATAAATTCTGTTATTTTTGTAAGAGATTTTGGTAAGAGATGAACAGCCACATCCATGTGTTAAACGGTATAAAAATACAGTGCGTAAAATTGGACACAAGCATAACCGATCGCAGCACATTCACTCGAGGACACAATGGAGGGTAGAACACAGTGTTCTCTAAATTAGTTGAGTGGCTCAGATTACACGTAGTGTGCACTCAGCTGCGTACAAAAGCCAAAACAGGGATAGACAGACAAGCTATTTGCTTCCACACACAGTAAGAGAGATAAAAGAAAAAAAGAGAGAGCGGATAAAACTCAGGATTCAAAGGACAGAAATGATAGAAGATGACAAAGCCAGAGAGACTCATAATTGGAAGACAGGGAACGACTGCGACAAGAATTAAAGAAGGCAGCACAGTCGAAGAATGTTAATGGCTCTCCATGACATTCTAGGAGAGAACGCGAATCAGAAGTGAAGTTAGATGCAAAGAAAAGATAGTAGGAGTCAACAATGGGTGGGCAACAAAGAGGAAAGAGTGTGAGAACAGGAAGGAGACTGAACAAACAAGAAGGGAATGAAGATGAAAAACATTTTGATAGAAGAAATACGGGATGTGACAAGTTGAAAAAATAAAAAAAATAATTGATCTAGATGTAGAATAATCTTAGAATATCCTGAATACAACAGTTCTGCAAAGACTTCAGGGGTTTGTTAAAGAACATCAGTGGATAAATAGGTTCAGGTCAGAGATACAGTAAAGTTTGAAGAAGTTTAAAGAAAGGCTTGATTATAACATTTCCCAAAGCTTTTTTAAATCTTACAGAACAATGTTCAATCCATCATCAGAAACAGGAAGACAACTGCGAATCTATAAAGACATGAGTGTCAGTCAAAACTGACACGCTCGGCAATAACAGCATTTAGAAAAAAAAAAGTTGACAGCACTATATTTAGTCGTGGGGAACTGCAGAAGTCTACAGCAAATGTTAGTGAATATTTTGACAGAAAAACCATTAGTTATGCTATACACATCTGCATTATTTTGGAAGGAGGAAGTGGGAACCAGGCTTGTCTGCAGCTTGCTAGAAACTATGTAAAGATCGTAGCAAATATGTGGAAGACATTTTTCTGGTCAGATAAAATCACAACTGACCTTTTATGCCTTTAAACAAAATGCTATGTGTAGAACAGAAATGATACATCAACAAAAACCAAGAGTCTTTATATTTTTCTAGTTCTGGACCCCACATTAATGCAAAGATGAAACAAGGATTCCGTTCTACCCTGAAGGGTGGAGTTCAGGGGTGCAGACAATGGTAGAGAAATATTAAATATGGGGGTTTAGGTTTTAGGAACTAATTTGCACCTTAAAATATACAACACAATTAAAAAGAAACCAGAGAACTTATACCACCATCAAGCCACTCATTTCAAAATGTTGAGGGATTATTCAAGAAATTCCTATATCCCATTCGGGAACCTTATCAGAAATATTCCACAACCCTACAGAACCTTCACCTACATTGAAAACACATTTTTACTCCCAGCTCATCTGTTGGATTCAATAAAATAACTTAAGGTTTGTGATGAGGCATAATTGAATGGTTTGATCAAAGCTGTGTTGAAACGACTAAGTCAAACTTAAGACATAAATCCGACAAATACTTTGTAACAGGACTTGAAAAATATGTTTTCACTAATGCTTTCTTCCTTCTGACTAAGGTGTTTTGCTGATAAGATTCAGTACAGCTGCAAGTCTCTTAACATGCAAAGCTGGTAGATATACCCTTAAAAGCTAGAGCTGTAGATGAAAAAGAGGTAGTTAAGAAAGGATTGTTTCTTGAGTAACTGTCATTTAAATGCATGCCACAATTAATTTAGATGTTTCTTTCTGAAAAAGCATGAATGCCGTGTCCCAGCTTCTCTATTATTATCAACTCCAGTCCCATCAAAACAGTTTTCTCAATGTTCTTCCTAAACTGTTTACAAAGATTCTAAAAAATAATGAAAACGTCCCTGATGTCAAAGCCAGCATGTGGATGCAAGATGGAAGAAAGTCCTTAGAAGAAGCAACAGCAGGTATTCATATGTGCTAAAGGAGCAGTAGAAAATATGCATGAAATGTGGCAGCAGTTAAATTGACTGAGATGATAGGAAGAAAAGATTTGATGTTTTGTGGCATATAGAGCAGGAGCGCTGCTTTAGTAACTTCCTGAATTAGCTTCTAGAAAATGCTTTATTAGTAGTTTATAGACTGGTTAGGAATGGTACATAGCAGTGAAAATAGGGACAGTTAACAATTTTAAAATTCTAACAAGTGGTGCCATTATTAGTTGCAAGGTAGGCTAATGTAAGCCTTGGCTTTAACATAAGTCATTCTTGGTAAATAGCTTGTTTATAGATTTTTTTTCTTATTTAATTTTTCTCTAATGTTATAAATTTACAAAAATAAACAAGTAAAACAAATCAAAGTAGTTCACTGGTAGCCATTAAAGGAGATATTGTAACTAGGCAACATTTTATGATTTTTCCCCCCTTTATTTTATTTTAAAAGAATGAACTAATTACTTAGGTGCTCCTTTTATAAACTTCAGAAGAATGAAAACAACTTTCAGAAACCATATGTTTAATTCTTATTTGAGTTTAGAATTGCCCTATAGTTAAGTTAACCAATGAGAGGATTTGGAAAACCATCACGTGGCTTACTGGTTAGCAAGCCATAAGCAGAGCCACTGTAAAAGCTGGGGATTCAAAACTCAGACTGGTACTGTCCCTAAAACAAAAAAGGGATATTCAAAAATGCAGATGGCAATTTTTCTCACTAAGGTACAATGAGCTCTAAAACAGAGGTAACATTTTCAAGAAAAGACTTTAAGATCTGTAGTTGAATCATTAACTTCCTTAATATTTTTACAGTATTCTCTAGAAACAGAAGATATAAAGACTAAAGGACAACAAATTAATCTACCAATATGTAGCATTCCACCTAAACTGACAGAGTGGACAAAATGAGCAGTGGACTAGAAAATAAACCAGGATATCCATGGTAACTAAAATTTGTTAGCAGTTTCTCACAAGCGATGTAGAGGACAGAGCAAATGTATCAAAATGGAACTTTATGCACGCTGAAAGCTACATCTAGCACTGCAGAGGATGTTATCTCCAAAATAAAACAAGCTAGTGACAACATGCAGTTTTCCATGTGGAAAAAACAACCTGGTCAGTGTTCCACAGACAAAAATCTGTAAAGGGCAGTAAAAACCTTGAAGCTGGGGTAGAGGTTCACCCTCAAGTAGGTCAACAACCCTAAAAAAATAGTCTTAACTAAAATTGGAATAATATTGATCAAAACATAACCTTGTATTATCAAGTGTAAATGGTCTTTTCTCAAAAAGCCTGAGCAAAGATTTCAGTCCCAAGAAAGTAAAAGCTGTTAAAATCTACCCACTCTGCACATCAGGCTTGAGGAAATACCCCAAAAGGCTTTTTTTTTTCTAAAAAAAAAGAGGGTTTCCATAAGTATAGATTCAGCAGGGATTTAATACACACACAATATTTTCTTTCTTTTCAATACAAGAAAAAATGAAAACCATTAATAGTTTTTCAAGTTTCCATGTTTCTACGTGACAATTCTATTGACTAAGAAGCAGTTTGGAATGCTTTAGGAAACTCAGGCAAAATATCAGGCAAACCTTATAGTTCATACTCCAGGTTTGAAAAGCAGCTGTTCATATTTCTAATTAACTTGAACACATCTCATTCTGATACAAAGGCTCCCTTGGCACTAATAGCAAACTTTGCTATTAGTGCTATTGCTATTTTGAAAGTTCAAAAGTAACCCTGTAATAAACAGGAAGTAGAGGCTACACTCTAGCACTGACCACAGATCAGTAATGGAGGAACGCATTAATGGAATTGTTGCTATCTGGCAAGTTGTTCTCATGCTAACATGTCAGCTAGTAATGGTGATTGTTGCTTTCAGCTATATTTACATCCATAATAAGAACATCTGGAAAGACGCAGACAGCAGAAACAGCTGATGTGAGGCAAAGGTTCGCTATGTGAGAGCCGATCCAAATTCAAGTGTTTCCATCTCCTGTTTTGCAAAAGCCAAAAACCACCTCAGATGAGTGTAAAAGAGTTTTTATTTTCGAATTCTGACATTTCTACCGATCCTTTCTGGTGCAATTCTTCAAAATATGCATTAGAAAGGGGTGATTGAAATGCCAGTTGGTCCTCACACATAGAAACTGTTCATAAGGAGACCAAGCAGAGACCGTGCTTTAAAACATTTGGGATCATCTTTTACATTAACATTGTTTAGTCTGTTTTGAGATCATCCATCAATGTGTAGTTTCACTCCACCATAGAACAGAACAGGTCCTAACTACATCAGACCTAACCTTTCCTTTATCCAAAACCAGTACAGGTCAAGGGTCAGGAGAAGAGCAGGACTTCCAGGTAAAAACTAAAGAGGACTATTTGTAGACACAGGTTCTTCCTTAAGTTTGTCAGTTTGATGAAAGACAGTGGACCAACACCAGAAGACACAGCTTTTCAAATCATTACCGACTGTGTATGACCAACACTTGACATCTAAAGAGCCAATATCCATAATTTGCACCAACCAAGCCATGTCTTTCTCTTTTCGATAAAAACATGTATAGTTTAGATAACAAAAAAATTAAAATATCCCTTTTTTATATATTTTTATACTTAGAATGTCTTCATCAAGGGAAAATGGAACAGCTTTTAGCAACCTAAATGTTGAAATATACTGATAAATAATTTTCATGTTAAATTTTGATGGATAAATGGAGGCTCTGAAATAAATATTCAATAGGAGGCGTGAGGAATTCCTGCAAGGTGTCAGTGTTGAAAAACTGAGCAAAATCCTACTGGGTGAAAAGGTACAGCTGGGGAACAGCTGTGACATTCAGCCTGTGGTTGCTGCTATTCTCTGGGGAGTAGAGCAACACTAACAGATCAGTGTCAGTGAAGATATAGACTCATACAGCTTACAAGCTACTGACATACAGGTAATGTCTAATGTGAGAACTGGATGGGGGATAGTCAAAGCTATGTGAAAGGTAGGATAAGTAGCTTTTATTTGAACAAAAAGGAAAAAAATGATGGCACGCACAATCTCAAGGCAAAAAAAAGGGTAAAACATTACAATAAAGACCCTTTATAAATGCTAAAGACACTGTTCATTAATGATCATTTATAAAACCATGTATAAAAGGTACATTAGAGCATATTGCCCTGTCATGTTGGTTTAGCCATGACCCCAACATCAGTGGATTTCATGCCTAACCCTTATCTCATTGATTTATATTGCCCTGTCATGTTGGTTGAGCACTAACCCTAACAATGGTGTACTTAAAACCTGAACCTAGCCTTTATTTATAATTTAACTTGCCCTGTTGTGTTGGACCTACCCTTACCCTACCATCAGAGAGCTTAATACCTTGATACATTATGTGCTTACCCTGTTTATATGGCTTAGATGCAGTTTATAAATATGATTGTATTTATTTAAATTGCAGGTCCAGTCAATTGGGAGACCCTTGGGTGTCTTTAACCCTCTTTACTTTGTTTGTTTGTAGTTTTTAATCATTGAAAGTAAGATGATATTACAAACCAGAGTTTGAAAAGCTAGTAAGAATTAATTAAACTTGAATTAACTTGATTATTGAAAAGACGGTTCTTGTTACTTAAAATAAAGCCACATTTAGGGCACGCTTTCATCCATATTTTAGCTCTATTCCAGCCTCCACATACCTAATTCAACTGTATTAATCACCTCACTACCTCTATTGAAGTTAGAATAGGATCACTTTTAATAGTAATTTTCATCATTACATGTTTAAGCCTGAAAATTAAGGTCTACCACACAATCCACACAAAAAACATGGTATCTTTTCATGAACAACTTAGAAATAAAATGTGTCCTCACCAAAGCACACAGAGGGTGTCAATGGAGTAGGTTGTTATTGGAATAAAGAAAGTGCTCCACAGGGAGCCAAGATGACACAGCATTGGGGTGCAAAATGAAATGGACTCTGTGGTGCATTGAATTCACACCTTAACAGATATGTGAAAATAGAAAGAGGAAAAGAAATCATCTTAGAAGAAAATGTGATATAAAAGGTTGAAGATGCTGTCTAGTTTATATGTGCATTTGATGGTCGCTACAATAACTGCTTATTATTGTTGCTATGTTAACACCTAACTGGGATTTCCATTTCTGTCAGTTGCTAAGTTGGTGACTCCTTCAGGGAGGAAATAAACGGAGTTATTACATTAGAACTTAAAAAAAAATAACAGCAACAACACAATACTAACTACGGCAAGATGACTACCTTTAAAGAGTGCCATCCCATTCAGATTCCATAATAAAATTTGAATATGGGATAAGAAAGGTATGCCGGTCAACTGGTCTAACTCAGTGGACTCCACTTAATTCCATTCTTATTTTTTATGATGTTGACAAGAATATGCTGGTCTATCATTTAGAGCTGGCAGATTCTGATGATCGCAGTACAGCAAAAGCCTGTTAATCAGCTATCAATGGAAATCAGCTGTGCTGAAGCAGGAAAAGCCCTAAAACCTGCAGGACATTAGCTCTCCAGGACTGCCTTTGGGCATGCCTGCTTTAGAGGTACTGCAGCTCCAATGCATCTGGAAATGTTTTCCACAAGGTTTATAAGTATGTTCATAAAAATTCCAGACTTGTTCTAAAAGAAAAACCAAGAGGTCAAACATGGACATTGGGTGAAGTGGGATTTTCTAAAAGTCTCCTCAAATTTATCCCAATTGTTTTTTATCAGCACTGAGTCGGGACTGAGAAGATGAGACAATTTCTTTCCCCCTAACTCTAGTCATTTATGTTAAATGGTCCTTGTTTTGTGTAAGGGTTGAGATAGCAGAAAGCAATACTACACTCTGGGGATTTAGCAAAATTAAGATCATTTACTTGTCCAACAATTCTTAGTATGCAGCAGCACCAAGGATTCCTTTCTCTAGAATAAGGGACCAAGCCCAATTACAAACAAATCCACACTATAATCCCTTCTGCTTTCAGCTTAACACTTGAGACATTGTAGTATGGCCAACGCCTCGTTCCCAACCTAGACACATTCATTGGACTGCCAGACAAACGGTGTGATTCATCACTCCAGAGTACATGTCACAATGTGCTCTAACAACACTACGTCAAAACACTTTAATTTGGGGTTTAAGGCTTGGATGCTGATGCTTTGGCGTGGTAATCTATTTAATTATTCTTTTTATACACTGCTTTTTTTGTTAATCCAGCATTGGCATGTATCTTTCTTACTGTCCTTTTTAGTTGCTTCACATTTGCTATAATATCAGTTAAATTTGACAAGAGAATAATTATGAGTGAGGACATTTTTACCTATAGCCATGAAAGAGATAAGGAAACCTTAGTTGTGCTTCACAGCCATGAAATAAATATGAACATGGGATGGAATGTGAATAATGGATGGCCCAAAGTATCACAGACTGGTGAAACCCTTTATTTAAGATTCCTCCAGGTGAAATTATCCCTTGAGGTAGAAGCATTCTTGGGTCCAATATAAAAACAATCTTTCCAAGTGAACAAACCGTCTTCTCCCGAGGCATTTCCGGAACCACAAAGGGGAGGCATTGGACAGAATGGCTCATGGGACAACGTTCCTTAAAGTTCGATCCAAAATTAGGAATAGTCTGCTTCCTAAATAACCAATGACCACAGAAGACGACACAAAAACAAGCTGTCAGCATCTTACTTTCTCCAGATTTTACAGAAATAACTGAAACTAGCGACCAAGCAGATAATGTGAGTGGAAAGTGGCTTTCTCTTTCAACAACGCTCACAGAACCAAGGACAGAATAAGAACCACCAACTGCTGATGGGTTTACCCATTATGGTGCATCCAGACCACAGACAATATACATTATTTTAAAATGTATGTCATAGCATTGTGTAGAATACAAACAGAACAGGAGAGACCATACCGTACAGAACTGTTTCACTGCTCTTTGACCTTTCCTTTGTTAAAAGGTCAATGTTTACTTCATTTTGGCAACTCGGGTATCATAATGTTTTTTCCAGTTTTCCAGTGGAAATTACAACATCAGTGGGTATCCGTATACAATTTGGATGTCTGTTTTGGTTTTTACTAGAATGACGATACCACAAAAAGGCAGCATTACATGCAAATTCTATGGTAGATGGCATCAAGGAGCTTCTAGAGGTCCTGATATGCTACTTGACATTTACTAATTATTTTAATCTTTATTCATATTATATCTGCAACAGTGTTGTTCATGTTAGCTTTCAGGGCTACTTTAAGCAACTATCTACAATCTACTTATAATTTATTGTGGGGAAAATGAGTATGGGACCCCAGTAAACATTATCTACTAACATAAGGTCACTTATAGTTACATTTCTTTTATCAGGAAAAGCATAGTCTTTAATCCTGTATAAAAGTCACTCAGCCAAAGCAGTAGTCTGAGCACAATAAACAGAAGATGGGGGATCTAAATGAAAAATCTACAAAAGGTATATACGATAGTCTTGAATCAAAAATAAGATTTAATATCATTTGGTGGCATAATTCACCAACATAGTACCAAGAAAAATGCTATCAACTGAGGCGTACAGGTGAAAATGATGTGTAAACCATTTATCAGCTTGCCATGTATATTGATGTGTATCTAAAAATGTATTCTACGTGGTTCCAATGTTGAAAAGAGACTGCCTGGTTTCGTTCAGGATGATCTGGCTTCCTTCCACTTTCAAACATATGCATATTAGGTTAAATGGTTTCTCTAAATTGCCCTTAGGTATTAGTGTGTGTGTGTATTATTCCTAGTGACCTGTCTAGGGAGTTTCCAGGCTTTTGTCCAATAACAGCTGCAGACAACCCCCCCTCCCCTAACTCTAAAAAGACAGGAAGTATTGATATTAGATATATGTGAATTTATTTGTGTGTCTGAATCAGGATTAAAGGTGCAAAATGAGGGTGGAGGATGTTTCCTTTTATTGTGTGTTTTTAATTTTTCACTCTTAATGACTGCCTAGACATCTGGCGTTAGCAGGAACCTCTTCTAGGATTAGACATGCTGAAGTAAATGAGTTATATTCATTGCACACAAAGCATAGTGTGGGATGATATAAAGTACTACACAAAATAAATCCTCTCTGTGATTTAAACAGCACTAATGTAAATTTGACATGAGCATTACCTTTAAATTAGGATACTCATGACCTTGAGATTTCCAAGATGTTTTACGAAATCTTTACCCTAAGTCAGCTATCAAATCCCATATGCTACAGTATCAGATGTATTAGGCAAGGCAAACCTTCAGGCTATTTAATCAAGGAAATATTTTATCAGCACCCTTTGCAATGTGAAGCAAATACATTTTAAAATATACTATATAATGGATAGAGCTTGGAAGACAAATTTGAAATCTTCCTTTTAAAATGTTATATTATTTTATTACCTCCGCCAAGGAGGTTATATTTTCATCGGCATCAGTTTGCTTGATTGTCTGTTTGTTTGTTTTCAAAATAACTTGAAAACTGTTGGGTGGATTTCGTTCAAATTTTCACAGAAGGGGCGTATTACATCCATTGAAAAATGATTACATTTTGGTAATGATCTGGGTCCGGTGTGAAGATGGAGGTCACAATATGTCGGGGGAATGAACGGCTTGGCGGAGGTCTGCGCTCTCTGAATATTTTTTTAGTCTGCCTCTTTATTCATTATTTTTTGCCTGGAATATTAGCCCATCCTCCCATTTTCTTTAACTTGGGTCCGTTGAACCAGAATTGGTTTAAACACTGAATTTTTAAACAGAAGGTATCAAACTAAATGACCAAACCAAATATAAACACTTATACATAAAACAAAGTGGAATAAAAACAACATATACACATCGATTAAACTGTTTAATAATTTTTTACTATCAAACATCTACTACATAGTACAGCTTTCTATTAAGGATAATTATAAAAAGAAAGTTTAGTGGACACCAGATGGGCTCCAGTTGTGTTGCGACTTTTTGTATATGAGTTAACACTTGACAAGCTGTAAATACAACAGGGAGCAGTAATCAGACCAACTGGACAGATGCCCCAGATGGGTTTCTAATGCCTTTATCATAGAGCCAGTGGTGTCTTACTGGCTGTTCTTTCAGCTCATCTAGTGAGAGGCCTACAGTAGTTACATAAACTGGTCTGTTTGTTTTGTGATAATCTGGTCACTGCACAATTTAATAAAAATGTTAAATAAAACAGTATTTTCTCCTTATATCACAACTGTAATTAGATCTTACAATGTCAAATTATTTTTTAGCTTCTGGAGCTGAAGCAGTTCTCAGCTAATAGCCTGAATTACTATTTTGGTCTCATAAGATTACATGGAAACCAAATTGTATATCTAATCAGTTGATTTGACCAAGAGGCACATTAAAATCCACTCCTTTAAAGGTCTCTGATCCAGCTACATAAACATAAGGTTTTGATTAAACCTTGCAGAAATTTTTAACTTTCTCATAATAAGAAGACGGGGCTATTAGAGCCCAATGAAAAACATTACCATTTATGTTGGAAAGCAAACAACACTAAATTTAATTTCACAGTGGATGATTTTGAGGAAAGTGCATTAATATAACACCATGAATTTCATATCTTTTATTGGAAAAGTTTCTTTTCTCTTTGGTTTCTTCTATGGCTGCTGTGTGATGATAAGATGGATGCACAAAAACACATTTCAGTCAGAGAACATTAAAATCATCTTTCGAAATTTGAATAAAAAAAAACTAAAATAACCAGATTAAAAGAAAGCTTTTCTTGATATGTAAAGAAAAAAAAATCCATAAAAAGCTGACTCCAAAATGTTTCATACACACAAACATTCTCATAGCCACTTCCAATACAGAAATCTTTTTTGGGATTTACCACATATGTATATTTAGACAACATACCTTTTGAAATTAGCTCCAAGACTTTCAGGGTGCGATAGCATTAAATAAAACATTAGCTCACTCCACAGACCAAGCATAAGTAGGGACTCTGGCTGGGATTTAAGTTTATGGATTCCTTTAAACCTTGACATACTAAGTGTATTAACATTTTGCCTTTAATTTTTAGCCCTTTGTTTTGTTTTGAATCTGTTTGACTGATAAAAACAACTTTTTAATGCTTATGTTTCTTTGTTTTTAGATTACTTAGGCACTATATTACTTGCACATTAAGTCAGAAACTAGCTACCTAAGATACCAAATATGGATTACTGACTGAGTTTTTTAATTAAGTCTGAGATGGAAACTATGCTATCTGAAATGTCTTTAGAGACAGTATTATCTGCACTCAAAAAGAAGTTCATTGGAAAAGCAATAACTTCCTCCTAAAGTTAATTGCTGATGTATTTCTTTCTTGGCATTATTGTGCGACTCGTTTATTTAAGAACACCATACTACTGGCCTGGAGCACAAGTGCTTGATAGTGATTGCATTTGGCCTCAGCAAATCTTAGAGTCCTATTGTGTTGGAAACAACAATCTTCTTGCTCAGCTTTATTCTGCACCACAGTAAGAGTGGCCTTCTACCAATGCTCTTCTCTCCAGATAGGAGACTGTGTGGAGGGAGTCCACTGGATCCTATTATGCATCTAATCTTTTTTAATGTGCCACACTCTCTTCCGCAATTTTTTGGAGAGCCTACCTCCTGCTGAGCACAAAAAAGGCTCTTTCTTTTACAAGCTTGTTCATTGAGTTGGTGCTTTTGTCCATGACAGTACATCTCTAACAGACTGCACAAAGGGGACACAGGCCACCACAGAGTGATAAATGATGTACAGGATCTTATCACACATGAAAAGTCTCTATCTCCACAGGAAGAAGAGGCAGTTCTGCCCCTTCCAGAGGCAAGGCTCTGCATTCAGGGTCTTATCTATGTTTCCACCAATAGGAGATGCTTAGGTATTTGTGGGATACCGCCACCTGAATGTCCAGTTATCTGACTTGAGGAAGGGGTTTCCTTGATCTTCTGAAAAGCACCACTAACTTCTTGTTTTCAGTTTTGTTTTGGTAAAAAACACTTCTACTATATCAGTTGCTGAAAGCATCCTTCAAGCAACTATTTCTCTATTACTTTATACTTTGAAAAAATGTCACAAATGGATGTGTTTATGCTCCCTTTACTCCCATAAACTGGTCTGCCAACTTTTTACACACTGTCGAGTGTCACTGCATGAAGATTTTAAACACATTTGTTTGCATGACTTTTAGGTACTATGTCCATGAGAGGAGATTTCTGCTGTTGTTATCATTTATGCTCGACATATACATTCAGTGCAAAAATTAGGCACACGGACAACTTCTTCAGCTGCTACACTTTGTGTGGGTTTTCTGTGTTCAGCACAGGCTGCAAGCTTAACAAACAACACTCCATGTAGAATTGAAAAGCAGCGGTTTCTTTTCAAAACCTCTTCGTGTCAATAAAAGTGACGTGAAACAGACAAGTTTTTCCGTTGGTCCTCGTGATATTTATGGGCTAAATTGTCCTTTGGTGTTTATATTTTTTTTCTGCATAAAAGCCCAGTGTAGATTTAACTCCCACAGAGTTGTTTTTAACAGTTTTTCAGCATTTATATAGGTCAACATTCTTGGGTGTTAATTTCCCCCAATTGAAATAGTTACTGTTTTAACTGAGTTCCTTCTTTAACTTACAAAAGAGAGTAAAATTAAGATGCAACATGTAACACTGATCCAAAAAACCAAAAAAATCACAATTTTGTTGAAGTTGGGTTAACACTTTTAAGAGTTATATATTAAAACAAACACTTTATCACTCCATAATTATAATAAAGAGAAACTAAAACAAATCCAGTGGATATTGTTTGTAGGTGTTTTTCCAGCATTTTAAGCACTGATAAATTGAACAAGCATTCGTTAGAAATTCTATATGTTGGGATCCGGAGCCTGCCGCTCCATCTTTCCTCCAGCAGAGCGCGCCTCGAGTCCCCTGGGCTGGAGCCCTCACACACCTGTGGGTCGTCAGCTCATCAGAGGGACTCGACTACTTAAG
>JAUZNJ010066991.1:0-22708 GCA_034780135.1 Jordanella pulchra
GAGACCGACTGAGGTTCAAGGAGAAAGAAGCAGACATACAACAAATAACTGTCAACTAGCTCCACAGGCGGCCCTGTCCATGAAAGACAGCCTCATAACAACAAAAAAAAGCAATCTACATGCAAACTCTTAACTTTGATTGTGTAAATATACCATTCGCTGCCTGTCATGCTTTCAAGTTGTTTACACCAGTTTCCGACTAATGTTGAAAGCACAGCTAAAGGTGAGACTCATTGACACCTAGTGTGGTTCTCTGCTGCTGTAGTCAGTCTGCTTCTCTGCGAAACTCTTTGTGTATTTAAAAAAAAAACAAACAAAACACTTTATTGATTATTGTTTCCTGCCTGTTTGGTGCCTATGCTGCCTTATAACATGTCTTGGCTTCCCTGTAGGCACACTGTTGATGGTGGACAGTGAGGAGGAGTATTTCCCTGAAGAGATCACCAAGCTTAGGAGAGACATTGATAACGGCCTTTCTCTCATCATCTTCAGTGACTGGTACAACACCTCAGTGATGAGGAAGGTCAAGTTTTACGATGAAAACACCAGGTAACAACTTTGACAGACAACTATATCATTTTTAACAGCACTAGTCTATTAGTGTCTAACTTTGTGATATTGTTAGATTGCTTTTATTTGTGTTTTAATTGTATGAAAAAAAGCCTAATTCATATACTTTGTGTGTTTTTTTTTTTTTACAAAAAACAAAAAAGAATTGTGGTTCATTTAGGTTTCACCACCACATAAGAAACTCATTTGCTCTTTATGACAAAAAATGATTCATGTTAATGTAGAATAATCAGATATTTGTCCTGGATTTAAAAAACAAAATGCATTGTTGTTTGCAGAAAAATATAGATTTAAAAGTGAAAAAATATAGAATAAGACTTGAAGTGACTCACTCTTATTGTAGCGTGCAAATTATGTTCACAGTTGGATTAGAATGAAGTTGGATAAGAATCATAAAAATAAATGTTTTACACAAAAAAGGCTGTGACCGATAAATGTTCGACATTTATTGGAAAATATATATATAAATGGTGCATGATCAGGATATTAAAGTTGTTTCTTAGTTTTTTTATTCTTTTTTTTTAAAAAACCTTTTTCATACTTTTAATTGTGGCTTTATCTACATGCTGTGAAGTTGGTCTTCTGCTTTTTGTATAATTAAGTTTAAACTTGACTGGTTACACAACCTGAAAATTTCACTACATTTGCTAACATGCACAGTTTTTGCCCACTGAGGACAGAAATGAGTGTTTATTTTGGCCGTAAAAGTTCAACTATAATTGCACGGATTGATCTGAACACTTTGAAACGGCTGTTTTTGTCCATTTGTCCCTAATGCTCTGTTTGCTTATGTCGGCCATTTGTAATTGACTTTTTACAGATTTTAATTTAGTTAAAGCTGCCGTACATGCTTAGATGCATACAGAACAACCTGAAAGGTTTGACTGATGCACATCATTTTCTCTGTTATTGAAATATATTGTAGTCATTACACCCAATAGTCCAACACTATATTTTGCTAAGGCACTCTGACAGCGTTTATTTACGCCACAGAAATTTGTCTGAAATATGACATCAGCAGCAGAACGACTCTATATCTGTTTAGTCAACAGGTTTGTGAAATGAACAATGATTCTTGTCTCACAATTATTCAGCTCTACAGTGATAAACGTTCGATTTCCTCACCAATGCGTTCACCTGGAGCTTTATCGTGTAATAATGCTCCCAGGATGATCTGTGTAATGCAGCTTTCTGTGTCACAGGTTCTCCCTCTGCTGCGTTATTTATCTTTCCTCTCTCTAATAAATGTTGTACATCACGGCTTCTCTCTGTCAGAGCTCCTCCTGCTGATAACCATTGCTCAGCTTCTCCATTTACATCCTGCCAGAGATTTAAAATGATATACAGCACGCGTTTAAATACAAGCTTCATAGCTTTAAAATATTCTGAGTGGTATTTCTATATTAATTTCATTGTATTGTTTTTTTTTGTTTTTTTTTTATCTCTTTTAGATAATTTTATTTCTAGCTGCATCTAGAGCCTGATAATAAGTTTGTTTTTGTATTTTATCACTGTAGCTGCGTCAGGACATGAATGTCGATAATTTAGAATAGTTTTATTCCTAAAAAAGAATAAAAACAAGATTATATATCATATTTCTTTTTTTTTTGTTTAGTTTTGATTTTATTTTCTATTCCTAAATTTGAAAATGTAAAATATTTTTCTAATGCAACCTGCAGGCAATGGTGGATGCCGGACACTGGGGGCGCTAATGTGCCAGCTCTGAACGACTTGATTTCAGTGTGGGGGATGGCGTTCAGCGACGGCCTGTATGAGGGGGATTTCACCCTGGCCGATCATGACAGTGAGATTTATTCGAATCCTCTGCTCTTGCCCTCTCGGGCTTCACTGATCCAGAAAAGAAACCAAACTTTCCCTCTAACTTTGTTGCAGTGTACTATGCCTCAGGCTGCAGCATTGCCCGTTTCCCAGAAGATGGAATTGTGATTGCCAAGAACCTGAAAGATCAAGGTACCAGGATCTCCTTTAAAGTATTAAACCCAGCGAAGCAGGAAGCTGGCTGGTAGCCATATGCACTCTGGCAGGTAACTTTTTAATCTGAGTCAGATAAAAAAAAAAAAAGCAAATCCACTGTGTGTGTGTCTATGTAGGTCTGGAAGTACTAAAGCAAGAGACGGCAGTGGTGGAGGGAGTTCCCATCCTGGGACTGTACCAAACCCCTTCTGAGGGGGGGGGTCGGATTGCTCTGTACGGAGACTCAAACTGTATCGACGACAGTCACAGACAAAAAGGTCCAACCTCTCATCATCTTTCTGTTCTCAGACATTTGAAGCTTCTTGTTCAAATTCTTTGAATCTGCTTTTTTCTCCCTCAGACTGTTTCTGGCTACTGGATGCCCTGCTGCAGTACACTTCATACAGTATGACCCCTCCCAGCATCAGCCACTCCCATAGCAGAGTGGCGCCTCCTACTGGTGCAGAGCGGCAGCTGCCGCTAAGACTGGAAGGTGAGATGGAAATATAATAAAAGGCTTTGTTTTTTTTGAAGGGTCTTTGTTGAATCTGTTGAACAGATCCTGATCATCATTACAGCACAAATATAAAGATCAACTGATAAGAAAAATAATGCATAAAAGGACTAAAACCCCAAATCTGATGCTGTGTTTATTGGATCTAAATTGTTGGAAAAGCGAATCTCTCAAAACATGATGCAACAGTGAAACATAATAAATGTTTATTTCTTCAGCTCCATTTTGTTTTAAACAAAAACCCAGAAAACTGGTTTAAAAAAAAAATCAATAATAAAAACCTAGTTTTAAAGTTTATCCTTTAGAAAATCATTAGATTAATTTTGTTTTTCAAATTTTCTTTACGTTCTCTACTTTCCTTAGGTTCTGTTCATGTGCAGCTCTTAAATGAAGTGGTTCAATAAAATTTGCTATGAAAAAACTCCTTTTCCATTACGTTCTAAATAACCAGAAATCTTTAAATATCTTCTTTAGAGGGAAACTGCAAATTGAATTATTGCCATTTTCACTTCAAAAGTTGTAATTTTCTGTTAAATTTAATCTAAATAATTCAAAACAGTGTCTTTGGATAGTTAAAGTTTCTGATCTAATTGTTTTTTTGTTGTTACTAATCTGACATACCTCAATTTTATGGTTTAATGCTCCATTTTTTTAATCCTGGATTTTAAAAATCTGTCTTTGAATTCATCAAATTGAGCAAACTGGTTCGGATGGATGTTCAGTTGATGAGGATTGTATTGTTGTTTAGCTTTTGTTTTTTTGCAATATGGTTGAAATGAACTGTGTTGAAAATAACATAAAGTTGTCTCGATGCCTGTTCAGAAACAAAAAAACAAACAAACATGGGACGATGTTAGTGGCCTTAAAAACACCTCTTAAACATTAGGAACCTGCCTGTTACTCAAGCTGCTCTTCTCAGGACTTCATGTCATGTCTTGTAATGTCAAAACAAGTTTTTTTTGCTAGATTCTTAGATTAAATTTCTGAAACTTTCTCATAGCTTTATTTTGCTCATAGCACAACTTCTATCTCCGCTTTTATTTCAATTTTTAGGGAACCACCTGTACCGCTACTCCAAGGTTCTGGAGGCTCACCTGGGAGACCCGAAACCACGCCCCCTGCCAGCGTGCCCCCACCTGTCCTGGGCAAAGCCACAGCCGCTCAATGAGACGGCCCCCAGGTGACACTAAATCTAATTCAGTTCACATAAGTTATGGATAAACTATTGTTTATTTTCCTCTCTTTGATGAGGTCGTCATTTATCAGAGCTTGATATTTAAAGTAGGACCGTTTCTTATTTAAATAACATAATGATCCTTTATAGCTGTAGGTTTGAATGGAGTTTTCTAAAATGTTTCAGTAGAGCTAATAAACTGAAAGTAGATCTGTTGCTGCAAAACAGACTTTCTCCTTTAAAGCAGCTTTAAAACCCGCTTTCTGCATTTCTCCTCTGCCTTAGTAATTTGTGGAAACACCAGAAGCTCCTCTCTGTGGATTTGGACAAAGTGGCTCTCCCCAATATGAAGTCATACCGGCCCCAGGTCCGGCCCCTGTCCCCTGGGGAGAGCGGGGCCTGGGACATACCTGGAGGTAACACAGCTGTGCTAGATTTTACTTTCAGCTTCTTCACTTAAACGTTTTACTGAAGGACTCTTGAGTAGAGAGGAATGAAAAACAGACTTTAACGTTTGGAGATACTTTCAGGTTTTACTGTTTGGTCTTTACCCTGACAAACATTTTGAAATGTCCTATATTGTCATTAATATATACTTTTCAAATTCTTTACCTGTTTTCCAAGCATTTAATTTGAGAATAGTTGTTTGCAGTTACTTTGACACAGAGGTTGTGAAACAGCCTGTTGACCCGTGACTCTTCTGAATGAATATGTTCTATAGGATTGAGTGCAGCTATAGACGGAACAATCTAGTGTATCTTAAGGTGATGTTGATGCTACCAAGTCATGCCGCAGCTGCAGTTTAGGTTTGTTAGAGAAGAGGACCTTGGGTTTATGAGAAAAAGGTTTGGAAGACACCTCTCTGTTAAATCAGTATTAACTCGGTCGTAAATTCAGAGATTTTGACCCAAATGTTGCTAAAAAGAGTTTAATCCAAACTTGTTATACATGGCATTGTTAAGAATATAGCTGTTCCCAAAGTTTTAAATTTGAACATTTGAATAGAAACGTGACTGAAGAGAGTGAAAATGTGCAGTATTCTGTGTGTAAGTGGCCTGAAGTCTGCTTCCCAGATTATTTTTCAAATCTAGATCTTATCATCTGGAGGAAGAGCTGAGAGACTTGGAGTTTAAATTGCCTAGCTTCAAGTGTAGAATTTCTTTGATTTGAGATGTTTTTCAAGAACAAAAAAATCTGTTGTCGACAGGCTGTATTTTATAAGGTGCAAAGAAACACAGACATCTGCCAGAAGCATTTCATGTCTCATTCTGCAAATACCTGCAAGTGTACATACACCTGTAATTTTCAGAACCTTACCTGTTAGTTCTAGTTTACCATCAAAATTAACAAACAAAAGCTTGAATCATTCAGTATAATAAACCTGTTTCACCTCTTCCATTAATTTGATCGTATAAGTTTTGATATTCACATCGGAGATGAACCTAGAATTAATAAGCCCCTCTGTGACATTCACCCTCTCTCTCTCCATTAGGGATAATGCCAGGTCGCTACAACCAGGAAGTGGGTCAAACCATCCCTGTGTTCGCCTTCCTGGGAGCGATGGTCGTTCTGTCCTTTTTCGTGGTCCAGCTCACTAAAGCCAAGAGCAAACCCAAGCGGAGGAAACCCCGGATCAAACGGCCCACATACCTCCAGCAGCAGACAGCGACGGCGGGGAAAAACCCCACTGTGTGACTGCATAATTGTTCTGTTGGCGGCCGACTGGGCCCGGCTCCAGAACTGAGACGTTAAAGGGATAAGTCGGCAGAGTCGAGCCGTTTGGGCAGAATCTCGGACTTCCCTGTTAATCTCACCGGGCATGAATTGATGCCTGACATCTTCTGGAAACATTTTTTTTTTGTGCCTCTTGTCGGTTTCAAGCTGTCGTTGGTGTTTGTGTGTATTTGTGGACCAATGAACAGTATTAGACAGAACCAAGGTCTGGGCTCCAGAAATCTAGTTGCAGCCCAAGTACAAATTGTGTCACCATTTTCCTTCTCTTCTTTGACCAAATGGCTTATTTCTAACTAAGGTATCTGACTTTTATATTTATTGAATTTGTTCTTACCCTAAAACAGCCATTTAACGCTTACCTGTAACACTTTGAATGGTTGGCACACAAACAGGATAAGGAGGGTGATATTCTGTCTCAATCCATTTTCTAAATCCTGCCCATATCTGTTGACTGTTGTTTTTATATTTTATACAGTCAAGGCACCTGGTCGGGCTTTCTGTTAAAATCCTATTTTTTTTTTTTTAGGTCTCCAGTAGCTTTGAAAGTCTTGTTCAGATAACTCGCCAATAAAAAAGCATTACAAAAGCATTGGTGCTTTTATTACTTTTCAGCTTTTGAGGAAAATGTCTGTAGCACATGTGGCCAACTCCAGTCCACAAAAGGCTTTTTCCTGCATCTTTAAGATGCTCCCCTGGTGTGAATGAATAAATCATCCCCAGCCCTCTGCACAACTTGATCAAATGACTGAGGAGGTAATTCAGCCAATTATTTATATTTACTCTAAAAAAAAACCTTGAGATGATGCCTTGTGAATTGGTGCTATATAAATAAATTGAATTATTCCAGCTATGTTAGAGCAGCTGTACCTAAAACATTCTGGGTAGGTTTTTTTAAGGGGCAGACCTGTACGTTATGGTTATTGGTATTTAGTAGGACAAGTCTTAAATGTTGCAAATTGAATACAATCCATATTAGTGTGAGGGTCTCAATAAATCCAGGGCTTTAGCAGTGCTGGTCTGGAGCACACAGGTGTTTGTTATGGCTCCACAAGTGGGAAAATGTGATATGTGATGACATTGGGAAATTAATCATTAGAAAAGTTAATCTCTTTCCTTACTGGGTTAAAAGCAAACATGGATCCCCCTACAAGAGAGTTATCTATCCACCTTCTAAAATGAAATAGGAATGCATTAATTCTTTCTCAAGCTTTAATTAAAAAAAATGCCTTTGGGCATCAGCTTAGTTATGGTTCTTAATGACCCCCTTACTGCATCATTTTCTTGTTAAATATTTTATGAAAGAAGTGCCACCAAAGTGTCAGGTATACGCAGCCCAGATGAGTGGTACTTTAGTCTAGAAATATGATTAAGATATTTAATGCAGCCTTGGTTTCTGTTAATGAGGTGGAAGGTTTTATAAAAACACAAGCAATGACTTTATCGAAGTGACTGTTGCTGGTTATAAATTTAGGAATGATTGTCAGGTGTTTGGGTTCATCATTCAGGGGTTGATCAACCTTTAATTAAGGCCATGCAGTGGCCATATAAACAACTAAAAACCCACGACTCAGACATGAGTGAGTTAGCATGTTAAAGTTTATGAGAGGATTATTAGGAAAACACTGGTCTGTTTAGAGTGGTTGAAGGAGAAAGTCTCATCATATTATATTGTAATACCATTTTAGAAAGTGTTATCCGAATTAACAAAGTAATTGTTATATACGGGGTCATCATGTGTTTTGCGTTACAAAACCAAAAACTGGCACGGCTGGCATATTGCAGTTGTGGCCTTAAGGATGATGATGTGTCAAAAGTGAGTCAATCTATCTGATAGCTGTGGTTTGACTCAAACAAGTCATGATCTGGATGTCAATCCCAAACCTGAAGCAAATCTACAACAAGTGGCTCAAAAGACATTTTAACACATTTGTTAAGAAATGTCAGTTGCTTTTCCAGTTTAACAACAGTACGTTCTCTTAGTCAATTGTTGGTACCTATCTGTTTTAGCATTGTATGAACTTCCACATGTGGTCTTAAAAATCACAAACAACCAAAAGCCCATTTGATCATCATCTACTAATCTAGAGTATTTGAGAAGCTCTGTCGTTCTGCTAATTTCTCTCCTAAATGCAATAGTAGCAGTTTCAGTACAATTAGATTTTACCCACCCAGCTTGGAAATATTAGCTTTGGTTTTTCTTTTAATAAAAGTCAAATCTGTTGTGTGTTTTAGAGCACTTTAGGTTGGATAGTTTTAATATTTAGTAAAGACAAGATGTTTTTTGTACCCTGGTAGAGAAAAATCCTAAAATTCACGGAGGCTGCAATATGTTTTCACAGTGATTAGATTAAAATAAAAATTGGGATTAGATTCAGTGTCCAACTATTAACTTTTTTGATTTCAATATATATCTAAACCTAAAAGAATAAAATGAGCAATTAATCACAAAAATAGGGTAAAGGGGGAAAAAAAGCTAAATGGCATTTAGGTTCAGCGGGGTTTCTGGTATGATGCACTGGTTCAAAGTCATTTGCTGAAGAATTGTTTTCATAGTGAATACTAATACATTCCTCACTATATCTGTCTTAAAGAAATATTTTTTAAAAAATATAGTTCTTCAGAATAAAAAACTTGATAAAAAATATGGATAACTATGTTTACAAAGGGAAATTCCTTTTCCCTTTGTAAACCTAATTTCTGGACTCTATAGGGAAGAAATAATTGCATTAATTCTTAAGAGTAATTTCAAATTGATCAGACAAATCCAACCAGGTCTTGAGGCTGGAATTGATTATATGATAGATTCAGTGATGCAGGTTGATTTCATCAGAGATGATGTGCATGGGTGTGCTCCCAGCTCTAAGCTTTGGCTCTTTATCTAAGTCTAATCAGTCCGATCGGCCTGTGAATCTGTCACCTGTCTTCATGGATGACGGCCCTGCTCCGAGGCTAATCTCTGAACCTTGGGAAACGGGGATAGGACCTTGGAAACGGCTAGGTGCATTAACAAGATTTGGGAAAGCAAGTCACATGAGAGGAGGTCACATGAACCCTTTTCCTGCAACATTCCCAGATTTAGGTGACTTTCTGTTTGGCCAGACAGGTCACCTGGAAGAAACATGGTAAATGTTTAACATTCTCCACGCGGCTTTCCTGTACCACTCTGCATCTTACACACCTACTTCCCATCTCACATGTCCTTGGATCAGCGTACCTCCACGTTCCTTTGAATTGAGTGTGTTTCTGGTTGACTAAGATCAGGAAAGCTTTGCAAAATGAGTGAAAACATCAAAATACTTAAACAACTCAAAGTTCAGTCACATCCGAGTCAAATTTCAAACAGTGGAAATAACAGTCTAAAAATCTATGTTCCTTTCAAAAATGCGTTCCACCTTTAAGGTGACATATGTCATGCATCATTTAACTATTTTAGAGGACAAAAATGTATAACAAAAAAAAAACCTCTAACAACTATTAACATGCATATGGATGTCCTTAAATTATTACTTTTTTAAAGCCCCTTCTGCATCTACTACAACATATGCCTTTGGTATGTCTGCAACTGGAAACAATGAATTATTTAAACTATGATAGTTCAGTTAGTTGCAGGATTTTCCTTTCAAATTCAATTCAAATTAAAAAATACTTTATTTATCCCAAAGGGAAATTTAATGTTGTAGTAACTCATGTTTTGTTTTCTCTTAACCAGTTGTAGGTGTTGATAGCACAGGCAGGAAGGATCTTCTGTATAGCTCTGTCTTGCACCAGATCTGGTGAAGCCTCTTACTGAAGACACTCTGTTGTCCATAATCTTTTTCCCTTTATGAATAATTCTCCTTTGTGAAATAATCCCAAGAGGTTGCAGAGGAGTTCCTAGAACAAAGCTTTATTAGTTTGTTGAGCTTTTTTAAGTCATTTGCTCTGATGCTGTTACCACAGCATATGATAGCGGAAGAGATCACGCTCTCCACAACAGACTTGCAAATATGCAGCTTCTTTTTGCAAACACGAAGGACTTAAGCTTCCTTAGGAAGTACAGTCTGCTCTGTCCCTTCCTATAGACAGCTTCACAGTTGCGTCTCCATTCTAGTTTGTTGTCCAGGTGAACACCAAGGTATTTATACTCGTTCCTGTTTCTTCTGAAATCTACAATCATCCCCCTTGTTTTGCTGACATTCAGGATCAGATGATTGTTTCCACACCGTGCAAAGATGTTCACCAGCTCTCTGTACTCAGCCTCTTGACCATCTTTGATGCACCCAATGATCACAGAATCATCTGAGTATTTCTGCAGGTAACATGACTCTGTTTGCATCTTTCTTTGCATCCTTCTCCAAAACCATAGCTTACATAAATGTCAGAAAAGAACCAAACTCAATTTATTGTATCCATGAAGAACACACAAAAAATAAAGATTAAAATCTTGTTTTTAAGACCAGATCTGACTAGACATCAGAATCAGAAAAAGATTAAATGCCAAGCAATAATTTACACGTATGAGAAATTTATTTTGGTATCAAGTTTAAATAAATATATTTAGGAATACATAATTTGGAAGAAGAAAAATACAAGTTGTGTGGAACTGTTATATGAACAGTAGTTAAATGTGCAACTATTTTAATTGAACACAGTGGCAAATACTGACAATATTATGAAATTATATTAAATAGTAAATATATACACATGTACTGAGGTGTTTGAAGGGGTTTTTGTTTGTTTTTTCTCTAAAAGGAAAAGTCTTGGTGGGGGAACCAGACCTAGTTGCAGACTATAGACCTTCTAGTCTTCCTAAACTTGAATCACATACTGATTTTCCATAGCCCTGGATGTGTGCAATGGTTTCAGAATCACTGTATGTTCTATGATATCTCGTCTTCAGATGTAGGTTTGTGTTTAAAGCTAAAGAAATATTAGATTTCTCTACCTTTAAGACTTTCCATTCTGGTAAAGCTTGTTATTAGAGAGGCTTAGATTATTTCGAACTATCTCTATGCTGCTATAGGCTTAGGCTGCTGGAGGACATTGTGAGAGCACTTTGCATCATATTCTGTTTTGTTTTTCTTTTACTCTCCCATGTTGCATTACATTTTATTTCAAATTTTAACTTTGTGTTATTTCTGCTTTTTCTACTGCCCTGTTTAGCTGTGACTCACCCACCGTCACTTCCAACTCTTTTGTTTTATTTGCTTTACTACCTGCTTTTATGTTTTTATCTTTACTTGGTTTTATTCTGCTTTTATTTTGCTATTTAAATCATGGAAAGACACTTAGAATTTTCTCCTTTTAAATAGGCATTCCAATCCACTAAGTAGAAAATGAGCATCTTTGAGAAAGCTATACTTAATTTGTTCTGTTATTTATATTGATTGATTATATTAATTGGGATGGATTACGCTTTCCTTTATAACCCTTTCTTGTTTCCCCTTAAATAGTCTATGTCTTACTCTTACTGCAACTCCAAGGTCACTTATTAGGAGGAAAAACGCAGATTTACAGTATCTTTAAAATATTTAAAATCAAATTTTACTGGGAATGTCTAGCTATATTATAAAAAAATATTAACGAAGATAAAATACATTACTAAATTGAATCTACGCTTCAAATTCAGCCATAGAAATCTACCAAAATAGTATTTCAAAAATAATAACTGTTGTTAGTTTGTTGTTTTGGTGTGCCTTTTAGGGATTTTTCTAAACCTCCTTCTGACCATCCCATGCAAATCTTTCTGATGGTGACCCTGTAGTTTAACATGATTCATCTCGATGTTGTAGAAAGTCAACTTCCCGGACAGCCCCTAAAGCCAGCGTCTGGCCGTCAGACCGACCCTGTACGTATCTATGGACCCTCCCCTCCATCCAAGCCCACCAAACTCAGTGCCACCCACCACCACCACACAGCCCGGGGGGTCAGTCCCGGAGTTCCGCTTTGTCAGACACCGAATCACGCTGTAAGTCTTCTGACGACTGAGCATGGAAGAGTTGGCAAGAGAGAGCATCAGTCTGTTGGCTTCAGCTTCTGCTAAGCCGCCTTTGGACGCGGGGCCCCGGCTGGGCTCCATGGGGGCCGTCTTTATCATGCTGAAATCTGCTTTGGGCGCCGGGCTTCTGAACTTTCCCTGGGCGTTTGGGAGAGCAGGGGGCGTCCATAGCGCGGTCACCGTGGAGATGGTAAGAGCCTCTCATTTAAATCTACTTTTAAAAAAGTGGTTAAAAAAATCAAAACAAAATTGAAATAATAATAGAAAAAATCCACTAAAGAATTAAAAACACTAGATCCCACTTAAACAGTTATGTTCATCACTAGTGGGGGTAATGTTTAGAAGTTTATTAAGTTTCGGCTGCAAGGTCTTCTCCTCAGACGTGACATCAACTCTGTTTAATTACCTTTAGGGGTTTTTTGGGAGACAAGTTATTTTTTTTTTATCTTTAACAGAACATTAAGTGATTAAAGTGTAGAATAGGGTTGAAAGCCTCAAATGTCATTGAACTGTATTTCTCCATTGGGACTAAATTAATACTCTTCTCTTATCTCATGTTAATGCTTCAAATATTGCTTTATTTGAGAGAAATGAGGGCAGCTCAGTTCTATTTAAAATGACTAACCTGCTACTTGACATTTTCGCTCTCCCAAATTAAGTTTATGTGTTGAAGTGATAAATCCATTATAATAATTAAAAAAAAATTCTTGTTCTAAAAGTATTTCACCCCAAGAATGCAATGAAAAAAAAAAAAAAATTTTTTTTAATATTTTTTTACATGACTAGATTTTTGCCACTTTGATAAGGCGATGTGATATGTAGATTATTTGAATTCAACATTTTAAATCCTGCATTGGTTACAATTAGAATTCATTGCTCGAATCTGTAGAAAAAAACGTTTTTATTAATTTATTCAAGGAGATAGGAAGTCAAACAATTGACCAAAGTTGTTGGCTAATTGTTTGTCTTCTTTGTTTCAGAGAACAAAGCGCTGGATGATCTCCAAGCGAAGTGTTTTTTAAAGCAGGTTTCAATCGTTCTTTGGTGTAAGCAGTGTTTTTAAGCTATTTTGTCATTTACAACTAATTTTATCCCCAAAAAGATTAGGATAGTTAGGAAATCTGTTGGAATGACTGAAGCCTTCAAAAATCTAGTTAGAGTATTGGAGTATTGGACTCTTAACTAAAGCTTATTTCAAAACAGGTGTGACTCCTTTTAAAAATCAATACAATCTATACTGCAAGCAGTTTTCCTAACAGTGGAAGAAACACAAACAAGATACTGAATGGTTGCCACAGTGTTCCTGTTTTGACCTGTTTGAGATGAACAGAGGTGATTTCAGAAAATCAGATTTCGTTTGACATAATTTTAACACAAGGCTATATTAGTGTACTGAGTTAAATTTGTATGCAATAATACAAACACCTGCTTTCTAGCCCTACCCTGGATCTGATGGTTGAGCAGCTGTACTACTCAACTATAGAGCCACAGAAGAGGCAGATAAATTAACTGGGTATCAGCACTCTTCCCTCATCTGGTAACCTCAACCTAACCTCAGCATCCCTCCCCATAGTTACCAGGTTCACATGGAGGGGGCTTCTCTTCAGATGATCACACAAGCTCTGAGCCTAATGTGTTAACAGATTATCTATGTGACATTAACAAAATATGACCAACAGCAGTGATCACTTTAAAACGAGGCAGAAACCAGGTGAGATTTGATCTCCTCCAACCCAGGAAGCACTTAACATTGATGTAACGTTAAAAGAATGTTGTATTCCATTGTTGGATTACCATTGGATTATGATGCAAAAATGAAAGTTGGATTTTTTAAACCCTTTATAAATTCAACATTAGCTCTCAAATGATGAGCAGACGCTGCATATTGGTTACTAACCAAAACAACTTGAAACCAACAAAATGACGTCAGATTGATGTTAAAACTTTACATTTATGTTAGCTTTTGACAATCCAACCTGAAGGTGTTGGATAGAACTAAACATGATGTCCCAGAGATGCTCTTTTGGATTTAGGTCAGAAAAGTTTAGGGTTCTTTTTCATCCTGCAGGAGCTTCCTAAATGCCCCTGCCACATGAGGCTAGCATTATCATGCACTAAGTGGAACCCAGGATCCACTACACCAGTAAAGACTCTAACAATGGGTTTCATCCTGACACCTAATGCTAGTTAGGTTAACACTCTGTATCCTCTACAGGTCTGTGGGTCTCTCTAAAATTATTTCCCCTCCGAATAGGGACGTCCTGATCCGATATTGACAATGGATATTGGTCCAATATTGGCTAGAAAACTAATATCAGATTTTATCGGCCAGCATAATCTAAAATCTTAGATATTTTCATGCTGATAGAAACACTTTGCTTACATTACTCTGCTTGAAATACATGGGCCAGTTATTTGTTGTTGATTTTTGTTCCGTGCTTTTGTAATATTACTTGATCCAGCCTCTTTTAACAGTCTACACTATAAAATAAGTAATAAAAGCCGTTAATATTCATGCTAATACCGTATTGGGCGAGTATTGGTATCGACCAGTTCTCAAAGCTGCAATATCAGTATCTTATTAGAAATGAAAAAGTTGTATTGGGACAACCCTACCTCTGACCAACTCTGACCAACCACCAGACCAAGTATGCTGAACAATGTTGTGGGCATTCCACACCTTAAAAAAATCTCCTTATTAAAATGACTTTGGTTGTGACTTTTGTATTGCATATACAGATGAAAACAAAAACCTAACAAGTCATGCATTCCGTCTTTGTGCTTCTGCATGCCTTCAGATCTCTCTCGTGTTCTTGATCAGTGGTCTGATCATTCTGGGCTATTCCTCATCCATCAGTGGCCAGCACACCTATCAGGCGGTGGTAAAGGAGCTGTGTGGAAACGCCATTGGTCAGCTGTGTGAGATGTGCTTTGTCCTCAGCCTTTTTATGATCTCTGTGGCCTTTCTGATCATAGTGAATGACCAGCTAGAAAAGTGTGAGTAAAGCACTTTATGAGTCATTATGCATATTAAACATTTGCGGTACTGTCACCCACTAGATGTGGGAAAATGTGGTGTAAAAAAATATTGTTACTCTTTGTTGAGAATTATTTGCATTTTAAGAAAAACAGTTAAAGTAAAAAACAAACCACAAAGAAAAGGATAGATTGTTATTAGATTCTTCTTCTCCAGCTCCTGTTCAGGAGTTTATACAGCTGTATTCTGCCTTTTTTATATTAAACGTGATTTAGCTGGAATGTTTTTTCACTACCTTAAATGTATTATGAAAATGTTTCCCTTTTATTATTTTTGTAAAGAAATATCATGCTTGTTGTTGAATTAAAGAAAAAAAAAACTCTTGTCAGCTGCCTTCCATTGTTGTTATATTTCAGCTTTTGTTATTTTATTAATGGAAAGGGTCCTATAAGCTCTTTCCCTCTTGCTGAAGGTTTTACAGTTTTGCTCATTGTTTTCCCCTTCTGGATGTCAGCAAAATTTAACAAACATGACATCTATTTCATCATAACATTTTGTTGGGCCTATCTTATCTACAATTTTGACAGAAATACACTAATATCTGTGGTTGAAAAAGTCACAACAGGCCTTTTCAATCAGGCTGTATTCTGTTTCGCTACTATCTTCTGATAAAAGGTGAGTCAAAGCGCAGCATTTATTAAAAAAATAATATCAATTCAAGTTCCATTTATATTTTGTCTCATTACACAGATTAATGATTGAAATTAAGCCTTTATCCTTCTAGCCAGCCAGCAATCCATCCTTCTTCTACTGCTTGGGTCACTGGGGGCTGGTGCCTATCTAGAAGAGAGCTTAGGTCTATCTTATGTCTATTCTATATCTTATGTCTAGAATTGTCCAAGCACAATGAATAACAGCATTAAGGAAATTTCAAGTGAAGATGTGAAAATAGATATTTTGTCTCAAACTATCAAGGCTAATGTTTTTCCTGTGTAGCAGAAACAATGAACACAACATGCCTCCTAAACAGTTCTTTTGTATGTTCTTGTTTCTGTCCTTTAGTGTGCGACACTCTGTATGAGCTAGTGACCACTACGCCGAAATCTGAGATGCCCTATCACTTTTATACTGATCACCAATTTGCCCTGGTTCTGCTCTGCGTCTTTCTCATTACGCCACTGTCCATCTCCAAGGCAATAAGCATCCAGAAATACACCAGGTTGTTTAATCATTTGTCTTACTTTTAATAACTTCTTTTGTAAAAAAATAAATGTCTTTTATAAAACAGAAATCAAAGCTCTCTGCTGACTGATTAACATTTAGGATTCCAGAAATCAGCACACCTTACTTAATCTTTCTTTTATTTATAGAACTGGGTGTCTAAAACGGTTTATCTCTCTCCCCTCATAGTGTTCTTGGGACTCTGGCTGCAACTTACCTGACTGTAGCCATAATCATCAAGTACTGCACCATGCCGACTGTTCCTGATCACCAAACTCCTCTCTACTCAAGTGGGTATGTGAAAAATTTCTATTTGAGATAGCTTTTTTATTTATTGAGTCTTTACTTAAGAAAACTATAGTAATGATAAATCAAACACCATAGTTTCTTCAAACTCTCTGGATCACAGACTACACATTACACTGAGCTGGATTTTGATCATGAGATATCCCTAAATGCAGTGCAGGTTAGATCTGGCTGGATGTTTCAGTCATCACAGATCCCGTTTGTCTCAGTGCAGATGAATCCAAGTCTCGCCATGGCGACCAAATGTGGCCCGTGTTCAAATTTTCACTGGCCCATAGCCTCTGATAAAATTAAGAATTATTTACAGAACACCCCTACAACAAAAAAGTAGATGATTTGCCAGCAGAGGGCAGCAGAACCATGGCCATACTATGGTTCTGTGACCTATGAACCTCCTAGCCTGTTTCTGAAATGGTGAATGTAAATAAAAAGAGGAACGTTGTTTATGAAGAAAAGGGGAGTTTGGATTATTTCGCACTTTTTACGAAATAATTGTTTGTCTAATATGACAGGAGACTGTGACACTTAATAGACAAAACATGAAAACTATGAGGGAAAAAAACTGGGAAGGAACATTACAAAAGCGAGCTATGATGTGTGAACACTGATTGCCAAGCGCCGCAAACCTTGTATTGCGGGTGAATTTATTAAAAGACTGCGTGAGGAAAATAGTGGAGAAAATTCATCCTGAGAAGAAGTAAGCATTTGTCAATGTCTGCCTGACATGTAAAACTGGCAAGGAGAACTGAAGAAGTCTCATCCGGTATTACGAGATAGTTAGTAACAAAGGGAACAGAGTCTGTGATGAAAACAGACACATCGGACGCCGTTCGGTTACTGATTATTTTAAGAGTGAACAATGAAATAGATTAGTTGCTTCCTGATCAGCAGATTTGCTCTAAGTGTCTTTTTTTTAAGAATAATTTTAGGATTAACCTTAATTTGGATTATATTGAAGTCATGTTAGCAGTAAAAAGGAAGACTATTTATTATGTAATTCATGTTTATTATCTCTTTCCTTCTTTTCTCCATATTTGATCGGGGTGGTGCACTAGCGCCCCCTATTGCCAAGTCACTACTGCATATGATTATAAGATGTTGACCAAAGGAAGATATTCCTAATACCCTCAATAAAATTAACGATTAGCATGCATGGCCTTAAAGATAAGGGTAAGAGCTCATTCCTGGTGGCTGCCAGCCTTGGATTGGGCCTCGTGGCCCTGTGGGGTCCCCCCCCCGGACCTCGGACCCCTACTCTCATCCAAATCCGCCTTGGCCGTGACCTGCTGCTGACCCCCTGGCCTCTGGGGTTGAACCTCTCAGGGACTGGGCGCCTTTGGGGTTTGGGCCTGGGTTCCGGGTGCTCTCATCTGCTCCTCACTGGTGGGTGTGGCTCTTCCTGTGTCTGCCCTCCTTGTTTCCCAGGACCTGAGGTGCCTTTGGATATCAGGCTTGGATATCGCTGGTGTGGGCAAGTCTTGGGCCACCCACACCTTCCATTGAGCACATTTTCCTTCTGAAGAGACTTTGTAAATCCTTTATACATGAGCATGCCCATGCATACACACCATGGAAATTTGGTTTCAGGTGTTCACGGATACACACTAATACTAAATACTGAGCTGTAGCTACAGATTTATACCACCCTGAATAATATTGTGTAATCACCATAGAATTTGCCTTCTGCACACATGGATATCTAAGGGATATCCACTGCTCTTAAAGCTTTGTTTGATGTTTACTTTGGTTATCTGTTGTCTTTTTACTGTTTTGTTCTGTTTTCTTTCCCCCTTCTTTCATACAGGTGTCGAAGCAGACTCCTACAAGTTACTGTATATCCTCTGTATTGTCTATTTTTTCTGTTTTGTTTTATCTTTTCTCTTTTATCTTAGTTCTTATCCCCTTGTTCTTCCTCTCCTGCCTTTCCATCTCTGTATACATTGTATACGGTTTTACTCCCTAAAAGTTTCAAGTTTCATATAAAAGTGGAACCCTATGATGGAAGTCAGAATGGTCGGCTTGTGAAAGTAAAGCTGTTGGGCTATCATCTAGCTTTGGGACATCTATTCCCAGAGCCATATAAGCAGAACACACACCCCCCAAAAAAAATAGGTGGGTGGAGGGGCCACATCATCCAGGGAAAGCTCAAAGTGGTAAGGATTTTGTGGAGTTGGTTTGGGTATTTATCTGGGAAACAGCTGGTGGACTCCGATTGGCCACATATAACTGGAAGGAGGACCCAGAACTCACTGGAAGACCTTCAGATCTCAGATTACCTTGTAGTCCCCAATCATGTTTTAAAGGAAGTCAGGGTTTTCCTCCTTGACCTGATAATCTTGCATCCTAATCTTGATCAAATAGAAGGCGACGGATGCCTCTGTTGTTGAATGCAACAACAGAGGCATCCAGCCTGCCTAACTTGTGAGAAACTCCAGAAGACTCATGTGTAGGTGTCAACCATTGCATGGATCAAAGACTACCTGACAAACAGACCACAGTTTGTTAGACTGAAGGGTCAACTGTCTAATCAAGTAGTCAGCAGCACAGGAACACCAGAGGGGACAGTACTCTCACCATCCCTTTTTACTTTCTACTCCTCCGACTTTCAGTAACAGATGGACAAGATGCTGAGTACAAAGAACTGGTGAACAGCTTTGTGGCACGGCGTGGAAACAATCATCTGATATGAATATCAGCAAAACAAGGGGGGTGATTTTAGATTTTAGAAGAAACAGGAACAAGTTGAATCCTGTTAACATCATGGGAGAAGATGTGGAGGTGGTGGAGGGTTATAAATACCTTGGTTTTCACCTGGACAACGAGCTAGACTGGAAACACAACTGTGAAGCCGTCTACAAGAAGAGACACAGCAGACTTTACTTCCTAAGGAAGCTTAGGTTCTTCTGTGTTTGCAAAAAGTTGCATATGAATATTTTCTACACGTCTGTTGTGGAGAGTGTGATCTCTTCCTCCATCATCTGCTGGGTTAACAGCATCAGAACAAATGACTTAAAAAAGCTTGACAAGCTGATGAAGAAGTCCGGCTCTGTTTGGGAACTCCTCTGGAAGCTCTGTAGATTATTTCACAAAGGAGAATTATTAATAAAGTGAAGATGATTATGGACAACAGTGAGCATCCTCTTTAGAAGATTTTGAAACAACAACAGAGTATCTTTAGCTTCTAAAGATACGGTGCAAGATAGACCGATACAGATCCTTCCTGCCCACGGCTATCAACTTCTAAAACAACTGAATAAGAGAAAACAAAAATATGAGTTGCTACAACATTTAATTTTCCTTTAGGATAAATAAAAAAATTGAATTTGAATT
Organism: Jordanella pulchra; assembly: GCA_034780135.1. NCBI lineage: Eukaryota > Metazoa > Chordata > Actinopteri > Cyprinodontiformes > Cyprinodontidae > Jordanella > Jordanella pulchra. Next base: position 19,778 of record JAUZNJ010066991.1, read on the forward strand.
GAATGGCTGCATAGATAAGCAGCTCTAAATATTGTTTGGAGCAGTTGTAGAACTGCAGAAAATGCCAGATAAAAATTAATCATTTTTGTGTGCACAGAACCAGCTCCTGGGCATCCATGTTTAGCGTGATTCCAACTATCTGCTTTGGTTTCCAGGTAAGGGCAACAATGTGTTCATTTTTTTTTAAAGAGAACATTTGAGATGATTTTAGTATGCCAGGATCATGGGGTTGCTTTACATTACTTGGAGTGCTCTGCAATTTAGTAAATATAAGTATGAGCATATAACTGACTCTCACCAGCAACTTGAGCTTTCTCTCATCTCTATTAGCCTATGACTTGTAGACTGTAATCTGTTTTAGTTAAAGCAATCACAGGGAGAGATTTTCAAACCGGAAATCAATCAGGACAAACTTTGCTAATATTTAAGCTTAAAAAATAAAAAAAACTGCATATTATGTTATCAAAAATGTTAAGTCATAAAAATGATACAAAATACACACGTTGTAATTTACAATTTTTAAAACACAGGATCCAACTCAGCAGGTTGTTTTCAAACAAAACTCTTTTCACATTATTGTCATTTTAGTCTACTGTGCCGATTCAATGTTTGATAAATCAAATCAGCCTGTCTTTAGAATTTGCCAAGTTGAAATATAACCCAACCCTCATGCTTTTGTTTCAGACTTGGACCACTGAGCAACAGCCAGTCTATTTTCTCCTTAGCTTCTGATAGAGATTTTCCTGTTGCTTGTATTCCTTTACAAGATTTTTCCTTCCACTAAACTTTCCATTAGTATACTTGGATTCAGCACTATGGACAAACAGCTTCTGAGACAATTACTTTTTATGACTCGCTATGTGGCAGTTAATGTATGTTGGGACACTTCCAACTTGGCAGTTTTTCAATTGATTGTGTACACAATAAGCTAGCAGTCCTTTGATTAAAAAAGGTTAAAAAGTCAAATGTTCTGAAAAACAGAATGGCAGGTTTTTATTGGCTGTAAACAATGATTGTCAAAATTTAAGAAAAGAAAAGAAGTTTTTTATTTAAAAAGTACCTTGGCATAAGAAAATCTGACATTTTAAAATCATAGTATCCTCTAAAGTTTTGAACTTTGCTGTACATTGATTTAGAAGTTAGGGCTTTCCATACAGTGTAAGGTTAGCAGGTTGACCTTCTCTGCCAACTTTATAAATGCTTGATATCACAGAGTGTGAGCTTGGAGCTCATTCTGTCAGTCTGAACTAGGACTGATTTATGTGCAACTGACCAACCTGCCCTTGTAACCCCTGAAGGCTGCTGTCGGTGGGATTTAATAAAGGCAAAGGAAAGTACAACTGGATTGATACATTTCTCCTCACACCATCACTCTCTCAGGGTGAGTGATTGTGGCGCAGGGGCTTGAAAAGAGAGCTGATGAGGTCCTGATCGAAGGGGACGATACAAAAGGGAGATTTAAAGCCCCTGATGACAGCTGGGACAAGAGTAGGCATCCTGGAATCTGTTTCACTCTGAGCCATTGTGGAAATCGAAGCTTTTTTTTAACTCTCCACTTAAGCTGAAATAAAAACAGCAACACAGTTTTATATTTTACGTTACAAGTACCATTACAGGAGGACATAAAGCAGTGATCCAGGCTATTGATATAAAACTGTTTCCATTATTATGATAACGAGTTGAATAACCTTGAAGGTAATATTTTACAATCATTTATTATCTCGTATAAATCCATTATGCATAATGATTGAGTTAAAAGACGCACCTTATATATCTTAAAATATGGCTTATGTGGTGGGATTTAATCAAAACGTTTTAGATGATGTGACGCATTATATAAAATCGAAAGTATTCTATTATAGGTTGAAGAATAATTTAAAATTCTTCAGCATATTTACTACAGTTTGGATAAGAGCTAATTACACTTTATTTCTAACTTAAAGAATGTGTCTCATGTAAGACGACATGACCAGACAAATCTCTCTGTGTCATAAAGGAACAACAGCAGCTAAAGTTTTCATTTTCATTGGACATGTTGGGGAAGTTGTTCCATTTAGTTAACATCTTGTGCTTTTGTTGCAGTGCCATGAGGCTTCCATTGCCATCTACACTAGCATGGAGAACCAGCGGCTCTCTCATTGGGCTCTAATCTCTGTGATCACAATGATTATATGCCTCATCATTTACTCACTCACAGGTCAGACCACCTTCTGATTCATCCCTGTAAACTATTTGTTATTTTTTTATCTTTTTGACACGGCAGTGAAGTAAACAGCCTCTTTCTTCGCTCTCTACTTTAGGAGCTTATGGATACCTGACATTTGGAAAAGATGTGGATCCGGATATTTTAATGTCATACTCCACCCATGACAAACTCATGCTTGTTGCCAGGCTGTTGTTTGGGGTCTCCATCGTCACCATCTATCCTATCATCGTGCTGCTGGGCAGGTAATCCATACTGCTTTAAAATCAAGTCGAATTTAGTTTCATTGCTGTTAGAAGCTGGAAAAAATGTGGACAGCAGGGTGATGAGACATTTAAGAAAAACTCTAAGAGTGAAGGTGGGGCAGTAGAGCACATAAACTATGTTTGAAGACCTCTTTCCTTCATCTGGCTATCCAGAGTTCAACTTCTTGCAAACTTTGGACTAATTTTCCAAAATTTGTAAGCTGAAGAAATTGTGGCTTCTGTTTCTGTTCTTAGCTTATCCCAGTGCCCAGTGTGGTCCCCAGACTCCTCAAGGTTTAACATGCATGTAGAAAGGATATTCTGCATTCACTGGTTGTAACCAGGGGTGCACTGATTTATCAGCCGGCCAGTCGATCGGCCTCGATTATCTAAATTTTGGAAGATCTGTGATCAGCCGATACTTAGTAGATGTGAAACCGATCTTGACTTAAACTCTATTTAATATTTGAGAGCAGTTATTTC
>JAUZNJ010067002.1:0-26447 GCA_034780135.1 Jordanella pulchra
GTGAAGAACAATTAAGGTGAATTGCTGCCACCAACTGGTGAGGAGTGAAACAGCTTCATCTGGGTCTGCAGACTATAACTCCTATTTATTGCTAGAACTTTATCTACCTTGCCAGTGAGGTGTTCATACCCTTGAAGCTTTTATGTTAGAGATGCTTATTTGTCATCCTTCATAATAACTCTGCAACATATTTATATCAAAGCACCGAGCATCTTCTGCCAAAGTGAAGAAAAGAAAACCTAAAAGATGGCAGCTTGGTTATTTCATCTCTACTGGGGAAAGATGCAGACCGAGACCTTCGTTAGGATTAAACCCAACAGGAGTTTGCAGACATCTTTAATCTGGGAGATGAAGAGCTTTGATCAGAGATCAGGAAGGACTTACATTTCATGCCACTCCCAGGTCTCCAGGTCGATGTAGTACAGGTCGTTTAGTCTGTAGTTCTGGAGATAAAAGAAAAATATTTCCCATCTGCAAGTTTCCTAAACATTTATGATTTCACACCTTAACATAATTTAAACACGATTTTAATATTTTTATTCAGTTAAATTTAAATTGTTAAAATCTAAACTATAATCCGTCTAACAAGGTGTCAGTCCTGCTGTTACAGAGGATAAAAGAATATTAACAAAGAAAATAAAGTCAGAAAAAATATCTGTAGAAATAAAAAAATTAAATATATTAAATTTGAATAAAATTTAAAATCTGTGAAAGCATCAAAGTTAGCATTTTTTAAAGTTTCATTTTGTTCATTGCATTTTTCAACAATAATGGAACAAACTTCACTCCATACAAGGAACCAAAGCTTTGCTGACCTTGAATCGTCCACCAAACACATAACCTCTGTTTCCGACTGTAGCGCAGGCGTGAGCCGCTCTGGGTGACGGCGTGTTTCCCTGAATCAGGTCAAACCAAAGGAAAACAAATGTGAATGTAATTAACTATCAAACAATCATCATTTCTCACTGAAAGATCGAGACCAACTGTTAAAATCACATTTGTTAATAAGAACAATTAATCGTAGAAGATAAAGTAAAGCTTGATTGGCGTCTACGCATCCTGTGATCATCGGCCATTTTGACTGAAGGGCTGTTAGTCGTGGCTCTGAATCTGTGTTCCTCAGTCGCACTGTGAGGCGGTTTCTAGTATCTTGCGACCAACGATAACCTGAGATCATTTTCTGACAATGAAATTTAGAATGACAATCTGCATGATTCCCGGAAGAGAAATGTTCAAAACCCAGCAGTCAGAACATCACATATGAATAGAGAAATAACAGCAGTAACCATGGAAACTGCTTATAAACGAGTAGCCTAATTAATATAAAGTTGGCTGAGTTTATAAACATGAAAGAAAACTATAATTAATGTGTGATGTAAACACAGGGAGGCATAAGAGGACTTAGTAATTCACCACGACGATCGTCTCCAAAACTATGGAGGTAATTTTGTTCCATTATTGTGAGCAAAGAACAGGTTTTTAAAAATTAAAATAAAAGAAAATGCAATCCAGAAATAAAACATTGAAAATCGTAAAATAAGTCAATCAGATTGTTCTTTTTTAAACTATTATTTTGTCCGTTTATTTTTTTTATTTTAGTTTTCCTAATTTTTTTTTTTAATTTGACATTTTTTTTAAGTTTCATTTCCCCACCATTGTTTTTCTTATTTATCCATTTTGAATTTTATTGTAAAGATTTCGTTTCAGGAACTGCATTCTTTTCAAATAGTGTTTTACAGATCAAATTCTCTTCTCTACACAGAGGAAAGGCCGCCCATATAAAAAATAAAATGTAAGAACAATTTAATATTAAAAGACAAATTGAGAAAACAGCAAAGTTACTCCCAAAACATGTTTTGTTCTTTTCCCCAAATATCCATCTACAGAACACGTTCTTTGCTTTCAACAATAATGAAACAAATTTCACTCCATAGAAAGAGCCCATCACTTCTTCCCAGCCTTAGTTTAAACATCCCATAATCGTGTGTCGCATCACAGGTTGGTTACAGCAGTTTTTACTTATCGGACCGATGCCAACATGTTTCCCCATAAAGATCCAGTTCATGCTTGGATCTGGTGCCTCCTTAGTCTGGATAAAACATGCAGCTGACAGGCTGTGGTCACCTGAGTGATGGGCTGACTCCATGTGGAAGTCTCCAGGTCCAGGACATGGATGTGGTTGTTCCAGCCTCTCCCAGGACTGTCCCACTGCACCGTTGGGAAAAAAAAAAACAACAAAAACAAAGGAGATAAATAATATTTAAACACAAATCCTGCAAATTATTGTTTCTGATTTAATACATATGAATAAAACCACCTAATAACAAACTATTAGGATCTATGGTTACATTGATTACATCCATAAACCAGAAGCAATGATATTCGTTTACAGACCATCAGAGAGGATGATTCATCGTAGTGAAAAGTCCCTCGATGGGATCCTTGCGGAGCGTAGCCGTATCCGCCAAAGAAAATCAGTCTGGAAATGTACGAAACCCCGTCATTAAAAGACGTCATGAAAAATCAACTTGTGTTTCATGTTACTCCTTCATCAGAATCAGACAGACGTGGTCATATTTATCCCGTCAGAGGAACTCGGTGTCTTAGAAACCATTGGGGGGGTTTGAACGTCCGCTCTGACCCCCCCCCCCCCATCACCATACAGAGCGGGAACTATGGAGTGAGATCCGTTAAATGACCGCATTCGGACACATGATCACTACTTTTTCTCCCCGTTGGTCATGTGACTCCAGCTCCCCACATGGTGCCTCCATCTTTGTTTTCTCTCACCCCCAAAACAAATCCCATGATGCTTTGCGAGGAGAGCTCTTGCAAAGCATTCTCACTCCTATAAAACGGTGTTGCTCTGCTGTAGGTAGGGATTGGCTGGGAACCCCTGCACTAAGAAAACTATCCGTTTATATTTCTATATAAATAAAAATACTAGGTTTTTTTATCCCTCTTTACCATGAAACTGCCTCAGAAAATCTAGAGCAACAGTTTGTCGTCAAATTTGGAGTCAGAGTCGATCTGTGTATTTCTCAACCTTGGCATGAATTCAGCTTTTCCATTTTTTGGCCTGAGAGGTTCTGTAGGGAACATTAGAGAACAACCAGAACCATGAAGGCCAAGGAACCCAGCAGACGGGTCGGGTCTGGAGGAGGTGAGGTTCTAAAGCCTTTTTTATTCAGGAAGTCCCCCGACCTTCACTATCTGACAGCGTCATCTGCAGATAGAGAGTTTGCAGCCGGAACCTGGATCAACAGGCTGGACAAGGAGAACACAGACAAGATATACTTTGGAAGAGCTGCACAGATTTACGGCTCAGGTGGGGCGGGACCTGATGACGGTGTAAGTATTTGTCATGTTCTCCACAAATCTGGACCTTTTGGTTCAGAAAACCAAAATATCAGAAAAACTTTAAGGCAAGAAAATAAAGGTTTTCTGGTTAAATAGCAGCAAAAAATAAATATAAAGAAGCATTTTTGTTGAAATCAAGAGTATTTTCCCTCGAGTTGAGTTGCAGGTGAGACAATTTCCCAATGTGTGTATGTATATATATATATATATATATATATCCGATTTTAATGTGAAAAACGGTTAACCAAACTAACTTAATACAGGGGATTGTGTCTTATTATTGTCGTCAATAATAATATTGGAAATGTGAGAAAGTAAAATGAAAAAACACGGCATTGTTTTAGAATAACAAGGGTGCCGCCATGTTGTAGTGACGTCATGGAGTCGGTTGATGCTTTGCTAGCAGTCAATGGGAATACTAGCGATACCTCACAACCGTAAAACACTTGACAGACTTGAGATGAAGCATGTAAATCGTGTTGCTTTTGAGCCCATTCACCGTGTGACTCAAACCATAGTAATGAGAGTAGAGACAGGTTTTGAGCCGCCGTTCTGACTATCCCTGTGTAAAGAAAGAGAGGCCAGCTGGCGGTCCATCAGACGACCAGCTAAAGCCTGAAGCTCCTCTGAGGGTTTTTTACTTTCACCGCCTATAAGCTGGGCTCTACTGCGCGGCGAACACACTGACAGTAGATCAGCAGTGTCAATCTGCTGTAAAAACATGCAGAGCAGAAACATGTAAAGTTATACTGGCAGGTACAAAGTCATTAACTATAACCCTAAACTGAAAAACAAACATCCATCACCAGAGCTTAGACTTTAGCCTCTTATTAAACAGTTTTTTATAGCTCAACCAGCAGCCATCATGATGAACACATCTCTGAGGCTACCACAGGGGGTCCCAACCTCCAGAGAAATGGTCCATTTCTTACCATGATTCCACAACCGGCAGCCAGGTTATCCAAACATCCGCACTCTCCCCCACCATTTACCGCTCTGACGTCCTTCAGGGACAGCATGGCCGCCTCCAAAACATCCACCTCCCAGCGCAGCAATCAAAATGTCCAAACATTGGAAAAGCACAACCAGCCACAGCATGTGATCCAGGTCAGCCTCCAGCTGAGCAGATGGACTCCATCGGTGAGCAGCAGTGACACCGGGCAGCGCTGCCAGCCTGCTCCCTCCCAAACACGTACAGGTGTCAAATTCTCTTACTGTGGTGCTTCCAGATTATCTATGTGGAACCTGTGACGCTCTCAGTTTGTGCTTCGCCACAAGGAAGGTTGTTCAGGCGGGTGGCAGGGATGCTCAGACCCCCGGCTCTCTCCTTGCTACAGTTTGAGGGACACGGCGAATGGACTGGAAAATTATAAGCAACGGGATTCAGACGCTCGAGTTTCCTTTCAGCTTCGTCTTCCATCAAACCAAACCGAATTTCGTAAGCGTTTTACGGTTGTGATGTATCACTGTTATTTCCAATGTATTGAACCGGTAGCTAAAGCATCGACTAACACCCTGATGCCACTGCTTGGAAGACTGCAACATAACGCCGCCCTTGATAAAACGTTAGAAAACAAAGCTTTGTTTTTATTCTTTTCATATTTTTCACATTTCTAATATAATTATTGATTAAAGTAAGACATGATCTCGTGAGCTAAGTTAGTTCAGTTAGCTGTTTCATTTCCACTTTAAAGGACAAAATCACTAATTCCATTGGAAGATCATTTTATTTATCAGCTCAAATTAAGCTCAACTTATTTAGGAACATTTTACTTATTTTAACGTCAGTTTTGTCATTGAAAGCAAATCAGTATTAGTGGGAAAATAGCCGCAACACATCCTCTCCTGGTAAACAGTGATGGCAGCATCATGCTATGTGTTGCTTCGCAGGAAGCAGATCAGAAGATGGATGCAGCTAAACCAGAGAATAAAGAGGACTAGAGACCTCAGTCCGGGCCCAGAACCAAACCAAGATTTTTATTAGAAAGAATTGCTTTAATAAAAATACATACTTTGTGAAAGTCTAACAACATCACATCAAAAACAAAAGTGTTTTTATATCTTAGAATTAGTAGGTTATAAAAACGTAGGGTGTGGCGCATTCAACGAGTGACGCCATGTTGAAAACATGTCTGTGGGGGAGGAGTTTAAAACAACCATAGAGCGATCTACCTTCAACTTTCTGGTGCAATGGAGGATCATCTGTACTCTTTAACCAGTGAGAGAAACAAACCAAACACACAAGACAGGGAGGCACCAGTCTGTGGTCTGTAATCCAGTTAATGCACCACTAGATGGCGGTAAATCTTACAAACTGTCCCTTCAAAGTTGGTAACATGGCCAAACTGAACGTTCTAGTAGAATAAAAGCTTCACCTGTTCTTGTGGACCCAGCATCCCAGCTTGTCCTTGGAGGACGGGGGGAGTCCTTTAAGATCCCTCATTTCCTCCCACACCAGACTGGGCGCCCTCAGAGGGAGACGGTAGATCTTAGAAAGAGAGCAAGAAAGTCTGGTTTAGATGAGGAACATCAACAGACAGAATAAACTATGGAGCAAATTTTGTACAATTATTCTTGCAAGTAAAGAACCTGTTTAATCAAAAGCTTTAAGAGTAACTTTGACTTTTTCAAATAACTTTTTTTATATTCCATTTATTTATTCATTTTTAACAAATCTTATACTTAAATTTTTTGTGTGAATTTCTCTTTTTCAAATTGCATTTCACAGATCACCTTTTCTCTTCTGGGGCTTTTCTCTGGAGTGAGAAGCAAAGACGCATTTCTACTGGTCTGCTGGACATTAGCAACAGCATGTTTATTGGTTGGAGGGAGAATTTGTTTTAGCATTTTTGTTTTAAAGAAAAATGAAAGAATTTGAGGAGAATGCAATTCTCAAAAAAATCTATCTGAAAAACTAAAATTTAAAACAATTACATAGTTGAAAAACATAAATAAAGTTTGAAAAAGTAAAATAAAAAAAATATATTTTAAGTTGGAAAAATAAAATCTGAGAAAACAACAAAGTTACTCGGAAAAAGGTTTTTAATTACAAAACATGCTTGCAACAATAATGGAGTAAAAGTGACTCCATAAATAAATGAACTACCCTGTTTGTGTTTCCTCTGGCATGATGACCCCCGAACAGATAGAGGACTCCATCCAGACACGTCCCACAGCTGCCCGACATCGACGTGTGCAGATTACCTCCGGCTACATGCTTGATCCTGTGGAGCAGAGCAGCAGCTGTTTGTAACGTGCAACCATGCTGAGGACGACAGGGTTACTGGTTATTCCTCACCATACTCCTGACTCCATGTTGTATGTCCAGACCTCATTTCTGGGCAGATATAAATCAAAGAATCCATGATTTTGTCCGTTCTTGTGCAGGAAGAGAATACAGATAAACAAAAACTGAAATAATGGCAAAAAATATGATGATATATAAGAAAAGCAAGGCGTAAGCTCTCACCTTGTATCCACCCCACAAATACATGATGTTCCTATCAACTACAGCAATGTGACCACTGCGCTCAGCCGGGGAGTCCAGCTCGAAAGATTCGGACGCTTCAGTGTCCACCGGGTGTTCATCTTCTACCTCGATATCGTCTTCATCCTCATCCATGTCCTGGTTCACCAGCCAGAACAATCTCTCGTCTTCCTCTCTGTCTGAGTCGTTGTCAGCCTCTCCGTCTGGCAGATCTGCTGCGTCCTCCTCCATGTCTGCCTCTCTCTCTGCCATGTTAGCGTCGCTCTGCTTCCTGTTCACAGAGGAAGCAAAGGTTTCTTCTCTGACATTGTTCCATCCATATGCATTTATAATCCTTTCCATGATTCTTTTTTTGTTTTGGAACAGTATCAGAACCTTATTGAAGATAATGACACAAATTATTGGGTTAATGTATAAAATGAACTGATTTTTCATGGAAACATAATGAAAACATTTTTTCCACTGATGCCAACTTCAAGGTATTGATTAAGGAAATCTTTAATCGTATCAGTTTTAAGAACACAAACAGAATGTTTGTGTTCAATACTTAATGTAAATGTTCAGCAAGCTAATGTTGGAAAACTTGATTAGGCTAACGGCTCAGGTAGCCATCCTGCAAGTGGAAAACTAACAGACACGCTGCCTGCAGCTTGTTGTTGTGAAACAGTGAAATGATTAATCATAATCAATCGGTTACTGAAATAATCCTTAACTAATTTTAGTTGTCCAAAGGTTACCTAAAGATACACAGACTCTAAAACAAGCCGTTTGCCAAGAGAATTACCTGTAAACACTCCAAATATAAACATTTTTTAAAGTAAAGGTTAAACATTTCTATTAAAAAGAATTACATGTATATTTTTTACATTAAGCAATTAATCTAAAAAGCACAGTAAAGTTTTTTTCTTTTATGTTTTGTTTATTCGGAAATGTTAATTTAGTAAAAGTATTAATGTAAATAGCAATAGATTAAACAATCACTAAAATAATCCACAGGTGATGGGTGAGGCTAACTAACTAATCACGTTTTATTTTTGCAGATTGTTCAGTTTTGAGTGAAATCTCTGACATCTGTGGTATAAAAAGACCCAGTTCTCACAGCCACAGGGCTGGATGAGACTTCACGTTTATTTTGCTATTATGCCGCGACTAAGGAAGCTAGATAAAACCTTTTAACGCTTGTTAAAGTTGTTTTGAAGGCCTTCTTAGAAAACAGGCTTTCCGTGTTCTATCCGTTAAATAATCGCCCAAACGTAAAGGGACGGTTTGTCTTACAAAAAAACATTAAAGGGTTTGAAATACATGAAGATTGTAAATAAAATGTCTGGTGGCCTCTGCAAGAAACCGACACCGAGTTTTAACCTGGTCAGCAGGATCCAAAACACAGCAGAATCAATAACAAATAGTATAAATGATGCAAAGAAACGTTATATTTAGCAAAGGAGGAGGACAGTTCAAAGATTCACCCTTCATAAGCTCAGTGACTAGCAAGAGGCGGCTGGAAATTTTAAACCAATTGTTTTGGCAATGCCGTGTTGTCTAAAATGTTTTTTGTTTGGTCCAACGCGAAATAAATGTGTACAACGTTTGATATCTTTCATAACTTTGCAGGAATTCACGGTGCATCAACCAGAAATGAATTCATTTTAAGGTTTTTAGGCAAATGTAGATTTTTAGAGAAAATGTGGTTAGCTAGCAGCGGCTACAATAACAGCTGACCTACTTTTAAAAGCTTCAATAATTAAAGTAGAAAGTATCTTTATCTGCAAGGAAATGTAATGAAATGACCGAAAAAAACAAACCCAACAGTCTGGAGATTCTCTTTGTAAGACAGAGTAACTCCAGCGACAGTTGTTTATTATTCACTGTGCTGTTTAGCTTTTCACCTTCCAAACACTTCGTAAATTAGCATCAAGCTAACTTAATGTTAGCCTTGTCTGTGTAGCTTGTTTTTCAATGACATTTCTCAGCAATGCTCCGTCTGCATTTATTTATTTTTTTTTACGTCATAAACTTACCTTTAAGGTGTTTTGCAAACTGAAATATCCTCCAAAAAATTGGTTGTAATCTGGACGGAACAGCCGGAAATAACTTTTTTTTTTCAAGCGGAAATGACGCAGCTCAGCAACTCGTTTGTAGGACCTCAAATTCTCGGAGTTACAAAGACATTCAGAACAGCTAATCTTAGGTTATGTTAATCTTTTCTCGTTTATTTTTTTCTTTCGGTAAACTCCTACAGACAAACCTCGAAGAAGAATGAGGTAAAATAGCGTTTGTAAATAAAAATACAAATAATATGAATTCGATTTTTTTTTAAATAAATGTGGCGCCTCATAGAACATCAAAGGATTCGCGGCCCATTTGATGTCACACATGAAAGCTGTGCATTTAAGAATTGCTTACAATTAACCATGTAACTCTGATTTAAACCAGACCTATTATCTTTCCCAGTGGGTTCGTTGTTATTTAACCTTTAAAAAAAATAAATAAAGGTAGTCACATTGAAACACAATTTACCATTTACTCTTACAGAACAGAGGTTAAGTAGTAATCAGTTTAGATCATTTCTAAAACATTAATAAAACTCTTCTCACATGTAGCAAATAAACGTGGTGTTTGAGTTGTGAAGTTAGGATTACCAACTTTTGTTTTTTCCTGTAAGACATTAAGAAAGAAACCAGTAAGAAACTGTATTTCAACAAGTCTGTTTCATCTCTATGCATCATTTTCAAATCCTCAAATGAGCCACATCTGTTCCAACACCAAGTATAAATTGCATGGGAGTGTCCAGACTAACTTTTAAAAAGACAAAACGGTTCTGTTTCCAACAGAAAAAGATTATGGGTGTAAATGTGTGAATGAATCGAAGAGCAAAAGCAGAAGAACCTGCTGAAGCTGGTTTCCTCGTTCTCCACAGTTAAACAACATACTCAGTGTTGGATCGTTTTCACTTCGTTGTTGACTGTAACATTTGGAGGAACACCATCCCACCCTGTTAGTACAGGGGTGGCAGTATCACGCTGTGGGATTTTAAAATTCAAACCGAACTTTAAAAGGATTTGTCAAAAGTTAAAGCCTGGACACAAATGTTTGTTAAGTTTTTATTCCAAAATGGAGAACGACTAAGCATACCACTGCACTTTGGTTAGAAAGTGTTGATTACTCAACAAGTAGGTAAATTCCCATTTTTATGCACATTTCTCTTATTTTTCCTGCAAACTTTTGCACCCCCCCCCCCCCCTTCAAAAACACCAAACCAACACATACGAATGAGTGGTTATGTACAAAGAATAAAACTTTTATTTAAGACACAAAAACCCACATAAAAGCAGGTATTCAATAGCTAATCACGTCCATTACACATAATTTCACAAAGGGATTGTACAGAGGGGGGGGAGCGGAGGAACAGGCAGGTCCAGGTTTTTCTCTAAAGGCCCTGAAGTTTGCTGTAAAAACAAAAACAAATATATTACTTACAGACAGAGAGGACACGTAGCAACGGGAAGAGTAGAATTACAACAGTGTGTCCCACCTGTCCTCCACGGTTCTGTTGGATGGGTAGTACACCTTGAATGTGAAGCCACTTCTAGGAAACGAGCCCTACAGAAACAATGACCAATAAACACAGAGGTTCAATTCCAACACATCTTCAGGTTCCTTCAGGTTCAAAGGACTGTTTTCTAGGTTCATCTCTCACCGGGTTGACACACACGCAGTCGGTGCTGGCGATGGTGAACGGGTCGTACTTGTCGGCAAAGACAATGACGTCAGGCACGGGGTAGACTCGCAGGGCGTAGTCATAGGCCCAGAAAACAGGACTGACGTAAAGCGGCAGAGGAGTCAAGTGTCCTTGGGACAGGATGGTCTTTACAAACTGGAGAGAAGGACGACACAGAGCAGAAGTGTCATTTAACATGGATTCAACCTTGTAGAAATACATCTTAGCTTGGAGCTAAAAGTATTCAAACCTCTTAAACATGAAAAATAATAAGTTGCTATGAATGTTACTGTGATTTTAAGAGACAGAGAAACACAAGTTGGTGCATGTTTGTGAAAAAATTAATCCAAGTTTTCAACGGTTCTCACATGTCATCTAAAAATCTGAAAAGTGTGGCGTACATTTGATTGACACAAGGGTTAAAACAGATAATCAGATTAACGGGATACACAGACTAACACACTCAGAGCAGTAATCATACAAAAAAATGACTAAAAAAGTAAACATTTTACGATTAAAATCATTTTTGGATATGCTCTATCCAGAACTCCTAAAGTGGCTTAGTTTTACCTTCACCTGGTTTAAATTAGGTATAAACCTTCTTCAAGCAACTATTTGCCAAGTTATTAACTGATCAATCAAACAAAGAAATGAAATGAATAATCAACGGATGAATCAGTTAACAAAATAATCTCTAACAGCTCAGATTGGATGGAGACATTTTAAGAACATTAGTTTTTAACTCCAGCCAGTTTCATAGATGGGTTTAGGGTGTAGACTTTGACTAGGCCATTCTAACATGAATATTTAGATTTTCATCTGCCCTTACCGCAGCATGTAGATGTTTCACTCCAGGATTTATGGTTTTCATCATCCTTAAAGCTACAGTTTGTAATTTTCTGTGACATTTACTGGCCAGACGGCATAAACATTAACCGCTCCCACCACTGCCTCTGCACATCCAATAATTCAGCAGCGTCTGCATCACCCATCCTGTCAAGTGATGACAAGGTTCGTTTCCATCGATACTTTTACAAATAGTATTCTCTTAGTCTGTGTAGTATATAGTTTATGTAGGCCTAACTTGCTGCAGTCACATTCGAGTGTAATGGAAATCTCTACAGTCACTAGATTGTCACCTCTGAGCTGCCGTAGCTCAAAGATGTCTGCCTCCATACCTGTGAGACCCACTCCTAAATAATTATAAATAGTCATTTCTAAGACAACAAAAAACTTAAAGCTTGACTTTCAGTTCATAGAAGATAATAAATAAGAATCTAAATAAATAAATAACACTTGTATGTATAATATATTACACTCCTGTCAGTAGATCCCTGTAATTATTTAACACTGCAGCTTTAAAGTCCAGCATTAGTTTTTGCAGCACTTTACTGTTACTGCATGCATAGATCTGCACATTAGCTGCAATTCACTTCCCTCCTGTGTCACAGCAAACCCAGTTGAGCCGTATTACCTCCAGCTAGAGGACTGGAGTTAGAAACTCGGCGACTAACTTGTTAAATTTAATTTAATTTAAAAGGAAGGGCCTATTATATTGCAAATGCATTTAATTTACCAGTACTAGTTTATGCGCCAAGCTTCTTGGTCTGTCAGGGTCCCATCATGTCGAACAGATGACATTTGAAACCAGCTCCCAGCAGTGTCTCTGTTACACAAACATGGCTGCATGCGACCTCCGACCTCAACGCTCAAACTCCAACATAAACATTTTAAACATTTTCTCAGATTTCTCAAATAATCAGTTTTTCTTTCTTGTTTTTTTTTTTTATTTTGGAAATTGTTATTAAAAGATTTAATTTTTTAATGTTTTTTTTAAGATGCATTTTTTCGGTTCCTTTTTAAAGTATTTATCTTTTTCCTATTGATTTTTTAATTGCTTATAATTATTATTCTTTCCACTTTTTGTTTGTCTATCAGATAAACTGGTTTTCAGGTTGAGGTTTAAAGGGTAGGAATACTTTGGTTGTGTTCAGGCCTCTGATTAAAGGGTGTTTTTTTAAATGTTACTCACATGATTTGGGATGTCCAGGTTGTTGTTGGGCAGCCGGACGCAGTTTCTGCACATCTTGTTGACCAGATCCTCCCTCATGATGATGATTTCTTGGCTGCAGTATTGAAGCCTGAACGAACCAAACGCTCAGTCACTCCAACGGTCCTTTCATGCAAACAAACCCTCTGAGACGATACACCCAAAAGAGTTTTTACCTGCAGGGGTTGGTTGTGAACACGGAGCATGGCACCCTGTGTCGGAAGTCCTCTGTGATGTGATCTGCCAACGGAGGCCTGGGAGGAAAAGCTTTCTCCTCAGTTACATTGAGCTCAGAGAAACAGACGTATTCTGATGCTTCTGAAGGCTTACCGGGGCAGGATGGTGCCTGGACCGGGGTCCTCGGGCCCAGGAACAAACACAAAGCGACTGCTACAGGTTCAGAACAAACAGGTTGGAGTTAAACACCTCTGATGGAGACGTGAGGGTTCAGTCTGGATCAAAGGGAAATCAGTACGATCCTACCTGCTGAGGATGCTGGGATACGCACAGATGATGTCAGCAAGGGCCTTCAGGGATTCTAGAAAAACAAAGACTTTGAGCTGATTGAATCTGGCCAATCTTTGTCTGTGATGCATCGAAACATTTCAAACATGTCAAGGAGAGAAAAAGTGGGTTTCACCGAAAGGACGGCTCACTAATGGTGAGGCTACGCATATAAGCCAACCATGCAGCAGTTCACAGAGTAACCATGGCGACGCATGAATGGCAAACCGTGTTTCACTGGTAGAAAGTTCAGAAATATTTCTGAAATATAAAAAGGAAGGAGGATAGCAGGTTGTTGATGAGATTAATAATCTCATTCTCACCTTTTCCATCAAACAGATTTTATATATAAATTTATATGTGGGACGTTCAGATACAAACAAACTAAATGCTTGTGTCCAACCAAGCGGACATCGATAACCAGATGATGGAAACATCAGAACTGGAGGAATACTGAGACCTCAGGGAAGAGCTAGAGAGCCTAAAGCATCACAGCATGAGTGATACAGGTTTTCACAGGCCGACACATATGACAGCTGTTTGAGGTCCAGACCAGGTTCAGTTTACTGGGTCAGTTTCCATAGAAACGGAGTCAGACTCTGAGCCTTTATGAAACCCAAACCAGAACAGAACAAACATTCCTCAGACCTTTTTGTTTTTGCACATTTAATTCCACTTTGACTCAAGTGTTGTTTAAATAAAAGATCCTGCAGGAAATGCGCCACGATGACAACAAAGAACCAGAAGAGTTTTACCTCTGAGAGAGTTAATCTGAGTTTTCCTATATGGAGCAGAAGAAAAGTTTCCACAAAAGATGAAGCAGGTGGGAGGCAGCGCAGCGTATCCTGTTAGAGGAAGAAGGAGAAGACGATGAGGCTAACGTCCCGTAGCGCCTGTTAAAAAAAACCAAAACAAACAAGCTGCAGAATCAGACCTGAGAACATGATGTTGAGCTTCTCCATCACCTCCACGCTGTCCAGCCAGACGTCGGAGACAATAACAAACATGGCGTCTTCGTTCTCCTCCTCTAACTGCTTCAGCTTGGAGGACGCCTTCACCGAGGTGGTGGACGGACCGCCGAAGAAGTTGATGTTTCCGTAGTAGGCCCTGAATTTAAAGCAAACACCATGAGCTCTGCAGTCTGCCAAATACATCATTCTAAGCTATTTTCTACTCTGAACCTTTTATTTTATTCTATTCTATTCAGCTCATCCAGAATGCTGCTTCCTGCGTCCTCACTAGAGCTTAGAAAGTAGAGCACATCAGCCCAGTTCTAAAGTCCTTCCACTAGCTGCCAGTATCTCAGAGAATAGACTTTAAAATATTTGTCTTAGTCCAGCTTTGACCTGAAATGTGCTTTTCAAATTAAGCTGCTTTGCTGCCACTCCTTTATAGAGGCCATAATGGAACAGAGAAGAATCACAACACGTCCCTTCGTCAGAGTCACACACATAGGCTGAGGATGTCTGCAGCTCCTCCAGAGTTACCTCTTGGCTGCTTCTCTGGTAAATACTGTCAGTTTTGGTTGGTTTACAGCTGCAAACATCCGACTCCAGACGGAGGTTTAGCTGCACTGTGTGTTATAAGGGGTATCAGAGTAAATGGGGCTGAATGTCACTATTGGATCGTTTTAGTATAGGATTATTGCATCGGCATATTATCAGTTGGGTTAAACTAACCTGTCTCACAATCTATCATATTAATATGATAATATTAACTCAAACCTGAACACAACTGTAAGAGAACAGATTCCTGTAAACAATAAGCTTCTGCTTATTCCTACAAATATAAACTGAGTGGTTAATAAAGGAACGTTTTCATCTGAATCTTTGATGTAATAATAGTTCAGACATGCAGTTTCACAGACCTGGTAGCCGACGACGGCTCTGTTGGAGGGAATCCAAAGCCGTTGACGTGGAACACACCGTCCTCGTACCAACCTGCAATACGGAGGAACATAAAAGGACAAAACTAAATTTGTTTTCTGCCGCCTTCTTTCCTTTTCAAGGAAATAAACATGAGACAAAATGCAGGATTCAATTTTCAGTCTCCAGTCAGTAACACTCAGCAGCAAAGGAAAAAACAGGCTTGGATTCAATGAGATTTTGTGACATCTTCACAGAATCGACTAAAGCAAATATTGTGGCTCCCAGGCGTCAAGCAGCAGGTAAAGGTGATGCTAAAAAACACACAGTTACATCCCATAGCTTTACACATTTCTGACAGCAGTTCATGTTAAATCGGGGTCCTATTCACTCGTACCCAGGTCACTGCCTGCAGCCTGCATCTTTACCTCTCGCACTTTTTAATTTATATTAAAAAAATCCTCTTAAACATAACTGCATAAATTATATTTCTACTAAAAACAAATATTTACTTCTGGTTACCATGTCAACATCAACATAAAAAACATAAACATAAAAAACTAAAGAAAAAGAAGAAAAGCGCGGATAGCTAATACTAAAAACGATTTATAAAGGATTTTCCGGTTTACCTTCTGCCAACACGAAGCAGGACTCTGTGTACAGACCGTTATGAAACTGGTACAACTGGAGCTAAGGAAACAAAAACTTATTAACAACAGAAATCATGACGCTGAATAAGTCAACCAGAACTCAAAGGATATTGCTTTGGACATGTCCAGCTGTACTGTTCCACTCGGGTCCTCCAGGTAAAATTTACCCTTTAAAAAAGAAAAAGAAATCACAGCTGCTTTTAGTGACGCTTTACCATTTTTCACAGGTTTATTCATCAGGTTCACTCTTATCCTCTCTAAAAGGGGGAAGAATGTCAGAACAATGTAATCTCACCTCTTTTAGTTGTGTGATCATTCCCAGAACGATCACCTCTCCCAGTTTAGCTGTGCTGCCTAGCAACGCTTCAATCGTCTTCAGCTGTGGAAAACAACCCACCCATCAGTTAAAACTGTTCTCCGCCTCCAGCGACCCGCCTTCATCCAGTGTCTACCTGAAACTTGTTTTGACCTTCTGCCACAGCGGCTCCGATGGCCGGCGGGGTGAACAGCTCATGGCGATGTGTGCGCTTCAAAAATAATCAGGAAAATCCACTTTATGTAAACATGACGCCAAGCAGCAGCATCATCAGCAGGACTGAATTGTTCCCCACCTGCTGTAAGATTGTGTAACGCTCCCTGAAAAGTTCAGCTTTATCTTTGGCCAAACCACACAGACTGGGGGCCGGGTGGCTCGTCATGCTGATGCTGCACACAGAAGAAAAACATTTTCTTTTTACCTCATAGCAGCAACAGAAAACGAGCTGAGGGGGTAAAGGTTACTCACGGTACGAACTTCTTCCTCTCCACACTGTAAATATATCGGGGTACGTCGAAAGCTCCGATGATGTTGAAGACGTTGTCTCTAGAGGAAGAACGCCGATCCTGTGAGCTCATGACTGCTAACTGAGACTCCTTCCAGTGAACCACCCAGGAGTTTACATCCGTTAATCGTTACCAATATCAAACAATAAATCAGTTTCTGATGGTTTACTGGGACATTTCTTCTGGAACAAGTTTACGAGAAAAACTGCACTGATTTTAATAAACAAGATGAACTTTAAGTGAATAATCTGCATCATTCTCAACATCTCATTTAAAAACAGTAATTAATTATAATAAAAATAATTAATTCACTCTAAATTCATCTCAAAGTAACGTAGTTTTATTCATTTTTTCAATCATTTTCTTAAGTGACATTTGACTATTTAATTCATCATTTTAGTTTAATTAATGAGGCATTTGATTAACTGTACATTTTACAATTTAATGGAATATTTAATTGAAACCTGCTTTAGATAATTTAATAAATAAAAGTTGCATCAATTTATGTACTTTCCTGTTTTCATGTTATTAAAATGACAATTTGATACATTTTAAACAAATCAGAAAGTTAATTAAAACAAACCTGAACGATTAGCAGAAGGGAAGAGAAAAAAATTAATTATTAAGGAACATTCAGGCTTTAAGAAAATGTTTAAATTCACTCTAATTGCAGACAAAGTTTCTCTAATAGATTACTGCGTCCACCTGAAGCATTATTTGTTATTCCGGTTTGATTTTGCTCAATTCATACAATACTGTGCAGGTGTGCAGATGTAAACAAGGACGTAGTTTAGTGCAGCTAAGCCAGTTAGTTCCCAGCAATAATGAAAAGAAACAATTTAAGATCCAGCGTGAAAAACTCAAAAAATATATTTCTTCTAAGAGAGGTAGTCTACGTACAAATGATATTATAAATAAATAGATAGATTGACTGACTGATTGAAGAGTTCTTACCTTGATGCCGTTTCCTTGTTTGCGTTTTTAGGAACACGTATTTTGTTTTTTGGATGATCTGAGGAGGGTTTATTAGAACTTAACAGTTGCTGTAGATCTGTTCATTTAATATCAGTTGGTCTTTGATCAGGCTGGTCTGTGGCTTAATGCGAGATGTTACAGGACACTGGGGCTCTATTATTTAACTGCTTTAGTTGTCACCAACTGGCTGTCTGGTAGTTCCTCAGTACTGCCAGTGGATGGCACCACATCCGTTTATTTCAACTCATTGCACCTGGTGCTGAAATTCTATTTAGGCTCAAAAGGACCATCTAAACACTGAGGACAGACTCTTGGTGTATAAAGGCTCATTTCATCCGGACTGGGACATCCGTAGAATGAATCAATGAAGCGGCTCAAGCATGCAAGTATTAGACCAACTGATATGGTACCAAGATAATCAACTGGGGGGTTTAATCAGTCTAACGCTGTTTATTACCATTAACAGGAACATTAATGCAACCAATCAGTTTTTAACTAGTTTCCAGGGGAGCGGTGGCCGTTTCTCCATGTTTGTACTTGTGCGCTCTCATTACTCGTGAAACGCCATCAGCCTCAGTCCCCAGATGTTGTTCTTCTCCCATCATGCATCAGAGCAGACTTGTGCGTTCTCCAGACTGAGTTTTCCCAGCATGCACCGCGGCAGCAGCAGGTTCCAGGTTAGCGCTCACAGAGCTCAGAGTATTAAGATTCACCTTTCTGTCGACGTTGTTCCACTAAAGTACGTTTTAAGATCCTTTGAAGCGAGAATATTATACTTCTGAGCTTCACTATGTGGCCCATTTACTGTTATCGTGGGTATTTTTTTTAAAAGGCCCGATGTTGAGAGAACCGTAGCGACCAGCGTAGCTCCGAGGCTACCGTAGCTATAGCTAACGTTAGCCCGTCTGCAGCAGCCCTCTCTCATCATAGCTGTGTGTGGAGTACCGGTGGCTCTGATGGCAGGTTTTTGGTTTTATTTGTCAAAACATTCATTTGATTTGTGTTTATCTGACTCACTGTTGATCATTATTCACCCACTAAATGAAAAAAGTCATAATTTATTATTATCTAGAGACTATTAAAAGCAGGAGTTGAAATGCAGCTCCAGGCGAGCTTCTAATGTGATGGTGTCACGAGTACGCTTCTGTTCCAATTGACACAGATTTATTCTGCTCCCGTTCTCCCAGACTTTCTGTGTCCTTGTCAAGAATGTACTTGGCGAGAACACAAGTCCATACCGGTGTTCTTGTGAAATGAGAAACAGTCTATGTATAGTTTTGGCTCTGTGTGGAATAGAGAAATCCACTTGTTGTTCATCAGAGAAGTGGTAGCTTATATAATCTGTGCATCTAGAGAACACATCTAAGGCTGAATGAATGTAAACTTCTGACCATAATAAGGATAGAAAATATATTTATAAATAGAAGTTACATGAAAATCAGTGTATATATTCTGGTTTAATGAGAATAGAAATGAAAGTAGCCCAGACTAAAGAAAATCCTACGCTTGCATCCAAACTCACATGGTTTCATCACAGGCCTGAGTGCAGTCCTGCACGGCACTTTCCACCACAGACAGCTCGATCATACTGGAAGACACTGGAAGAGGACACTGCATGGTCACAACCAGGAAACACATCATCAGCATCAGATCAACCCATCCCAGCTTACACGGCTGCTTCTCCACTGCATCCATGACCCTTTCCACAATATCATCGAGTTCAGAGGGTTCCACGGACTCCAGAACCTCCACCAGGTACCGGCTGGCTTCACTGAAGAACAAACAACAGAATCAGGCGGGAAGAGCGTCTTCATGTTCTACTTGTTTTGTTAGATGACATTAAAGGAATTAACTTTAAGGTAAAACTCAAAACAAAACAGAAAAAAATACAAAGATATAGAAGTTTTGCTTAATTACATTAATTTTCAACATGATCCAAAGACTCGTTTATTTTAACTGCTCATCTTGATCCAAACCCAAAACACACGTCCTCATAAAGTTTGAATGCATTAGATAAATAAAACATGTGGTTCACCTGAGAGTTTATAGGCTCTCAGTACTCGGTTTGGGCGTTAATTCCTTCATCTACGCAGAGCGGCATGAAGGAGACCAGCCTGTGGTTCTGCTGAGGTGTTCAGGTGAAGTACTGACCTGCAGCTCATTGTGACTCTGGTATCTTGCATCTACACCATAGTTTCTAAAGTTTATCAGCAGAATGGCTCTAAAATCTCCCACACTGACTTTGGACCTGATAAATCCCAGTGGACCAACAACAGCAGATGACATGGCTCCTCAGATATAGAAATTAATGCTTTATTTTTATTTAAGCAGAAGATTCAGACCTCCAGCTCAAATCATTTTCCTTAGCCCAGTAAAAGGTTTCCAACAGGATTTAGGTTCTCTGGTTTTGGACCGGATTAATGCTACCTTCATGTGAAATACTGAAAGTGGAAGTTACCAGCAGATTGTGTTCAAGTGAACATGTTGGATCCACAGATATCCTGTCCTGCTGTTTTCGCAAGGCTTCCTAATTCATGTGCTACAGGAAGAGGAGGATGCATCAAATGCATCGACGGACTGCTAGCAGGCATCTATAAAATTAAACTATAGTCGTCATTTCAAAATTCACACAAGTTTAAAGGGTGATATACAAATATAAACAATAGAGATCACAGCACTGTGTGTGTTGCAAACACAACACGACAGGACACTGAAAATGCTGTTTTTACCAGACAGAATAGTTTCTCTGCTGTCAAAGTTTACATCATATCAGCAATTTGGCTATCGCAGAATTTTCCCAGCTTTCCAGTGGAAATTACGACGAGTCATGTGCGATTTTCATGTCGTCCTTTACTATTTAGGATAATTCAGAGACCACATGAAGGCGCCATAACAATAGAAAGGGGACAGTTGTTGCCGTTGTCCTGGAAACGTCTGGATGTGGCGTTCATGAAGCTCTGACTCCACCTTCAGTTCTTCCCCTACAAAGCTTCTGTAACTCTTTCTGCCAGTTTTTCCTACCACTAACCTTTCCAGCTACATTCATCGTTAAACACCTTGATCAGTTATCGTTTTAGCGAAGACTTTTTTTTTTATTTCCCTTTTAAAACATTTGGAAATTTTCTAGGCACATATAGAAAACCTCTTGTTGTTACAGAAACAAACGGTGGTAAGATCCATTCCCAACTTTTCTTTCGGATTGTTTACCCCTTTTGGTAAATATAAACAAAACTGTAGAACATTGGGCGCTTTTTAACAAGACACAAAAGTCACCCAAAAATTGATCCAAAATGTTCTCATGACGCTGTCAGTGACTGTGGCTGCTACTTCCAGTAAAGCTTGTTTGAAAAACTCCTCGCTAATGGGTCAGAAGTGAGCAGCTTTAATAAATCACTCTGTGTGTCTCTAATATCATTTACGAGTTTCACATTTAGAACTGAATGTCTGAAGCGCGACTTATCTCTAAAAAACAAAAGGAATTTTGGAGAAAATACTTCCTTATTTCCAAAAACAAACGGAAATGAAAAAAATACATACGGTCGAAGAATAAGGCCTCTCATCTTGAAACCGGCGGAAACCTTAGTCTTAATTTTGCGAGAAGCATCCATTACTGCAGCTCTTACAGCTCAACTTTGGCGCTAAACACCAACTTCCGCATACATTTCGTCACGTCCGCTACAACAACCGACATCAAAATAAAAGTGCATAACAGGCAACACACGTGACTCACACAAACAAGTATTAATATCTATGCTGAAATTCATATAATCTATTAAATTACTTTTGGGATTTCCTTTTTTCTAATTACATTTTATTGAGTAATATATTTTCTATAATTAAGTTAAGTTCAATTCGCTGTCTGAGTGGGTTTCTTTGTTCTTAATTATTCTTAGTAATAATTTTTAATTTTAGTTTAGTTTAATTTTTATTTTTAGTTTGTTTCAGTCAATCAATCAATCAATCAATCAAATTGTATTTATATAGCACATTTCAGCATCAAGGCATTTCAAAGTACTTTACATATTTAAAATAAAAACAGCATGTGACGCAAACAGTGAGAAAGAGAAATAAAAAGAAATAAATAAAAAAGATACACACATTGAAGACATCAAAACCCACACTCTAATCCTAATTTAACCATAAGCAACTCTAAACAGGTGGGTTTTAAGTTGAGATTTAAAGGCACCCAGTGTTTCAGCTGTTTTACAGTTTTCTGGAAGTTTGTTCCAAATCCGTGGTGCAGTGCTAGTTTTAGTCTCCTAATAATTCGGCTAAATTTTAGGTCCAGGATTCAAAAACAGCAAAGTATTGTATTTATGAAATTATTTGGATAACTTTTGTTGTTTTTTTAGCTTTATGTACAATAGCATTTTAGTTAGTTTTAATTTTACATTTTTAATTACAGTTATTATATATATTTTAATATATTAGTTTTGCTTGAAAAAATGTTCCCTAAATTTCCGTTCTTGTTTTTTGTTATTTTTTGTTCGACTTAATAACCATCTCTTTCTCTGAACACATATCTATATTTCAGAAACTGCTCTCCCTCTTTTTTGTTAGTTTTAGTTTAGTTTCTGTTTGTTAAATAGTTTTAGTTTGTTTCATAACTTAGTTGTATTTCAGGTTCTGTGTTCAAAAAGGTCAGAAAATTGTATTTATTAAAAAATATGTAATAAAGTATTGACACAATATACCAGTAAAAAACAGTTTAATTACAGCAGATGTAAAATGAACTACGTGAAGCAAAAAAAGCTTTTATAAAAAAACAATTATGGCATAAACAAGAAAAGGCTGTGTAACATATTCAAAATTTGAATACAGTGAGATTTTTTAAACCTCAGTTTGGAGAAATCCCAGAAGCAGTTAGAAAATTAACATTATTTAAATACAATTGGCTAATGCAAACATATATAAGTCAGGGGAAATTGAACAAATTTAACCAAAGAATACCAAATATTTGTTTTAGATGATTTAGAGGCTCATTCATTCATTGTGTTTGGAAATGTGATATAATTAATGATTTCTGGAGGAAAGTGACTCAAACTGATAGTAGAAAAAATATCTTGTCTAAAAAGGTACCGTTAGACACAAGGATGATATCCCAAAAAAATTACTAAATCTGAGGCATCAATAGAGTATATTTATAGATCTTTCAGTACTACAGGCCAAAAGGTTGACTGGGCATAATTGGAAAAAATGGTGCTTGGATTAATCTTTGGCACAATGTATGGCAGTTAAGAAAATAACATACTGTCTTAAACATAAACTTAATATTTATGAAGACATTTGAAATCCTGTTATGGTTTTCATAAAAAGAACTGATAGCAGCCATTTACTTGTAAAGAGGTAAGGCCTTTTTTTCTTCTTCTGTGTAACATGAAAACCTAATTTTCTACTGGTTGGGAAGGGGTGGGAGTAAAACTAATTGTTATTTGCAATTTTTGATACTGTATGTTATAAATAAATAAATAAATTGGGTTGAAATGACATTAAGAAAAAGACGTCTGTCTTTGCCGCACTGAGCAACGTGGCCCACAGAGTGTTTGCAGGCTGTGTCTGAGTCCTGCACATTATGGCAGCATCCTCTAAGCATTCCTGATGGGAGGAAAGCAATGGTAATCGTTTGCTGAAAGAGTGTGTGTAGTCATTCCAAGCTCAAATCCACAGGGGCCGGGCCCGGTATCCATTAACTTTTTAAACCGCCCTTTGCTCTACAAACCCAAAATCAAAGAGCTAAATGACATTGTTAACTCACAGTCAAGCTCCACGACCTTTGCAAAAGGTCAGGTGGTGTTGAGGAAGGGACTTGGAACACAGCCTTGGGGTGCACCTGTATTGATCACATTGAAAATAGAAGAGCTAGAGCTAAGTTTGACAGCCTGACGTCCACCTGTGCTTGAAGTGACGGACTGTTTCACTTTTTAAATAAATAGTGAATCCATCTGATGAGCTGTTAAGAAAAGAAGAAAAACAAATAGTGGACATTTCAGTGCTATGTTGTGTATCTGTAATAGCATTAGATCCATCTAAGATCAAGAAGTGAATACATGCACTTAAGATAAAATCAAATTCTAAATCAATACTGCCTAAAGTTCTTGAAACACTTTCTACTTATGCATAACTAATCGATTCAGAGACAAGCAAAGACAGGATGTCCACCCAGAGGGGTCAAGGTTTATACTGAAAAAGTTATCATAAGGAAAATGATGTTTTTCCTTCAAAAGATAGATCAATTTTATTGACATGAAAGACTTTAAATACACTCAGAGAAAGATGACTCAGTAGGTTTTTTTTGTTTTTGCATGCTGACCTTAAGATAAATTGTCAGTCTCAGTTCAGGAAGATAGATAGGTTTCCTCTTTGACCCTCATTATGCAGCCTTCTGCTCTCCACTTTTGAACTATTTGAACAATGCAGTATGAACTCATTGCAATAAGATGCATTTTATACATTTATAAATATATTATTGCATAACAGAATCACATCAAGAATAAGTCAGCTTAACAACTAGTTTCTATTTAGTTTAACATATGTACATGTATTATTTTGTTTTTAAGCAAATAAAAAGGTAGGTTGAATTTTATGCTGAAATGAGAGAACCGGAAGATTAGTTTTATTTTGTAGTAGTGTTTACACAGCTGACGGTGCAGGCGATGAACTCTTTGAAGCGGGTCGGAAAGCTGAATTTAAAAGCATGAGAAACAGAAACACAACCGCTGGAATTGGACTATAATCCGTGAGTATTTATGGAAAATTTTTAGTCGCGTTTAGTTTATAGCCGGAGGTATAACCAGAGTCTAAGAGCTAAAACGCTTTGTTGCAAATGAATGTTTTCGGTCCTCCCTCTCAACTGCATCGAAGACCTTTACACATATATATTAATTCAAAACACATGTCTTGCTTATTTGTTGGGATTTTTCTTTGCAGTTGACAAAGGACGGAGGATGGACCCCGCCTTTGAGCGGCATTGTTCGGAGCTTGTGGCCCGGGAAAGGAGCGGACACACGGCTGTGGTGCTGGACAGCCTGCTTTATGTGTGGGGGGGCTACATGGTGAGAAAAACACACAATTATGTCACCACGCACATTTACACCATTACACATTTGCATTGTAGGTTTTCATTTGTTATGTTTATCGCTTGTTTTTCTCTCGTTGTTTTGCTCGTTTCGTTCCTGTTACTGAACGTTTTGCTCCAAACGTGCGCCGGGGTTTCTGTCCCCATTTCGTGCTTTCGCCGTGTTATTTCGTACCCATCCTCTAATACCACTGCACTGTAGCTTGTTTTTATTAAAGTATTCAATCATGGATCGATTTTTGTTCCATATTTGTTGCAAACAAAGAGCACATTTTAAAAATGGAAAAGAAAGAAAAATTAGAAAAAAATGCACATTTGAAAAACTTTTTTTTTTATTGGAGTTTTAAGGGTAAAGTTGCTCTTTTCATATTTAATTTTTATTTCAAATGAATTGTTACATATTTCATGTATTTATTTTTTATGATTTTTTAAAATATTTTTTTTTTACAGATTTTATACTTTCAAATTTTATTTAATAAAGCTTTTCTTTTTTTAAACATTTTTAAAATAATTTTTATGTTTTTCTTTCTGATTAAGATTTACAAATTGCCTTTTCAAAATCTGATTCTTTTTATTCCAAGCCCAATACAAACAGTCGCTCTCCACACTTTTCTTTTTTCTAAAAAGAAAATCTGAAAAATAAATGTGAAAAAATGAAAAGGAAAAGAAAAATCTGAGAAAACAGCAAAGCTACTGTTAAAAGCTTTATTTTTTATTTAAACATGTTTCGAAGTTTAATTTCTAGGTTGCATTTTTTTCATGTTTTTATTTACAAAACCTGTCCTTTGCTTGCAACAAAAATGGAACAAATTTAACTCCACGTTTGATGAGCTGATCTAAACATTTCTTTAATCTGTGGTAGAAATAAACTGAGTTGGGGTCAAAGATGAATAAAACTTGTTTTAGAGGATCATATGAACTCGAACCAAACAAATCAATGTGTTACACATATGTCCACACTTCCTTACAGGACACTTTAAATACTCTAAATACTTTGAGTCGTCAAACTGGAACACAATATGTTTCTCTAATGAGTACGAGTTAATGCATGCTCTATAACACAACACTGCTAAAGGATGAAAGAGACGACAGTCCTTCGTTTCCTATCTAAAAACAAAGAGTTTCATGAAATAACTGTGAATTGATGCCAATAAACCTGAAGTCTGTGTTTTATTTTGCAGTCGATTGGAGATGAAGAGGTTTTTATTCCCAGTGATGAGATCTGGGTCTACGACTTAGAAGGAGGTACATGGTAAGAACCTGATGTTCTTCAGGCTGATAGTTGACCTACATCGTTCCCTTCAGCTGTTCATCTTCTCGTCTGTTGCTGTGAAAGGTTTCCTAGTGGCAGTGGATCCAGTTTACCAACTCCTTCTGTCTTTTTAAAGGCAGGTGTTTCACATGACGGGGGACGTCCCTCCCTCCATGTCTGGCACCTGTGGCTGCTCCCTGAATGGAAACATGTACATATTTGGAGGATGTGACGACAGCGGACAGACCAATCAGGTTAGAGTTTGTCAGCCTGGCTCTGCTGGATTGTTTTAATAAATGTTTTATCCTTAGTTTAACAGAATCAGGTGATTATAGCAGAGATTTATGCAATCCAGTGATAATTTTCAAAAAATATTTTGTTACTAAAAGAGTCACATTGTGACATAGATTGATAGGGCCTGTTTTATGAGCTTCAGAAAACTATCGGAACTACAAGAACGATGTTGTTCTGATGTCGAGAGAACCGTGCTGCTAGCTTGAGGCTAATCGCAGCCATTGCTAACGTTAGCCCGTCTGCAGCAGCTATAGCTAACGTTAGCCGGTCTGCAGCAGCTATAGCTAACGTTAGCCGGTCTGCAGCAGCTATAGCTAGCGTTAGCCCGTCTGCAGCAGCTATAGCTAACGTTAGCCCGTCTGCAGCAGCTATAGCTAACGTTAGCCCGTCTGCAG
>JAUZNJ010067013.1:0-26445 GCA_034780135.1 Jordanella pulchra
ATATATATATAGACAGACAGACAGACAGACAGACAGACAGACAGACAGACAGACAGACAGACAGACAGACAGACAGATCTATATATGTTTAGTTTTTTTTTTCTTATTTTCTTTTTTTTCTTTCACAGACCATTTTCTCAAATTATTAAGATTAAATAGAAGTTGTTTTTGTTTTTTTTTTTCTTACATGGAAGGCTTCTAACAAACCCCATGTTTGGTGTACGCCTTTGTTCCAATTTTCTCTGCTGTGGCCTCCCCTGAGTGGTGTTACATGTGTGACCACTGACGCAGAACATTTTCCCTTTAGAGAACAGAGCACCACAACCCTAACATTACCAACGACGACAACAAACAGCTCTGCCAACAATGGTGTGAAGTTTCAATTACCGGTAGAGTTGTTCGCTGGCGGCTGCCAGTCAACCTGACAAGGAAAGGAATGACTGAGAGGAAGGCAGTCCTACTGGGGTGGTACAAATCCTCCAGAACCTTGGGTACACATGGAACTTAATTATTAAACATTCATACAATCTCTACATAATTAATGATACCAAGATCCTTTTCCTTGACGGAAAACATCAAGCAGAACTTAACAATTTGAAAGTAAAAAGTAATACATGCACTCAAAAACAAACCAAGCATAAAATCTGTGATTTAGTGCTAAAAAATCTGAAGAAAATCACAGTTAGGGTCAAAATATTAACGGGTCAAACTGCAATCAATATAATTTATTATGAAGAAATTCTCAAGACTAAGTTTGCCAAGGAAACTACAGGGTTCATTTTCTATCATTCCCTGAATTTGTATTAAATCCAAAAGGAACTTTTTCTTTTGCTCAATGTTTAAAAATACCAACTTGATGACAGAAATACTAGATTTCCATCACTAAGAATTGGAATGTTAAAGTAAATAACAAGGAAGAAGTTTTATTCTATAAATGATAACAAAGCTTGTCTATGCCAGTGTCCAGAAGCAAATCTCTAGGATGGATGTTACTGTAATTGCTGTGGTTGTGGCAGCTGAGGTTAAGGCCATTATAGGTGAGCGTGGGGAGGCATAACTGCTCATAGCCTCGCTCTCATTGAGAGTGAAGAAGAAGGACACGTATGAGGTCCTACCACTCACTGTGACCTGTATCTTAATGAGCCGGATGAGTCAATACATGCTGAAAGAGGAACAAAACAACATTGCCTGTCTGTGTAGACCATTCGCTTCTTCAATTAATAACAAACATGGTTAATTCTTGTTATATGCACTTATGGACCTCAATGTGATTAGTTAGTGTTGTGATTAGGAATCACTGTATCAATAAAAACAACTATGAATTTTCAGACAAAATTTCAAAAGGTTTTTCTGTCTTTACAAAATTATTTAATTCTACGTTCAAGCTAGTTTACTTCATTTTTTTCTAAATTCATTGACGTTCTGGCAGTGATGCAGCTTTTAGACAGTTTAGGCACAGATGATCAATAATGTTAAGGTAAGGACAATTCAAGCAGCCTCATCTTTACTACTTAAATCCATTCAAAAATCAATTGGAGTTGTATTTTTAAGCCATTTCTTTGGTGAAAACAACTTACCGTTTCCTACTTTCCAATCTTCCATATTCATTCTGCTTAGAGTAGATTTATATCTAGCAACCCCCTGGCATGTTGCAGCCACTTAACATGTCTAAGCTCTACAAAGCATTTTTTTTATTTTAGTTTAAGCAACTGATCTTAACTCTTTCAAGCATATTTCTTGTCTTTATGGTCAAATAGCTCAATCTCTTTGCATCTGAACATAAAACTTTCCTCTATCTTCAAACAACCAGTGGGTAAATTTCACGGTAACTCAATATATCAATTTCCAGGGTTTCTTGTTAGTCACCACACTCAGTCCAAATCAAACTTAATTCATCATTTGACTTTCCAACAGTTAATTACTTTCTATAAGAATTGAGCCTCTCTAGCTTAAAAATATAGAATGAAATGAGCATGGAAAAGGTTTACATGGTAGGGAACGAAAGCAAAAACTAAAAAAAAAATATCTGAAGCTCCTTTAAAGCTAAATAAAAGTTAAAAATAAATATAATGTGTTTTTCTTACAAAAAGCCATAAACGCACTCTTAAGGTTTCATTTTATTACATCATTGACTTTGTGAAGTAAAGACGAGTTTGGTTTCTCTGAATTATGCATTACAATAATGTGAGTTTAATTGTATGTATGACCTGTGCAGTAGTGGCTTTGTACATGATAAAAGGGATTGCTCAAAGCAGCTTTTGCAAAGTGAACACAGCGGACAAAATTAACATGTTTAAATTCAAAGTTTAGTTGCTTAAAAGTTCATCTTTATGTGATTTTTCACAAGAAAAAAAAGGCTCAGAGTAAAACACAATAGAGGCAGAAATAAAGTAATGCAGCAGACATACACACACAGGGCCACACAAAAGACAAACATGTTTTATGTTTCATCAAAAATGAGTTCGCTCTGGTTAGCAGGCAATCCTGGAGTTTGACGAACACAGAGAGAAATGACAAAGAGCGGGAGACGTCTTGGGTGAGAGGCTCTCTTTAAAGAACGTAAAAAAAAGTCAATTTCAAGTTGAAAAGAACATTGGCTGTGTGGAAGCGTCTGGCTTGACAATTACACGAGTGCTGCAAACCGCACTGCACCTCCACTGATAACCCGTCGGATTCTATTAAAACTTCGGCACTCCAAAGAACACTCATATGGAGGAAATTATCACACAGACTCACAGTGCATGAGGGTGCGCTTTAAAACGGCAAAACAAGAAGAAAATTTGTCTGACAGTAATTCTTCAGCTACATTATTCCTATTGTGAGGAGGCGAAGAAAAACTGAAAGGGAAATTAACTACTTAGTTTGGCACAAACACAAAAAATATTGAAACAAAGACTTGTATAGATGCAATGGTTGAATGCAAAGTTAATACTGGTAAAACTATATGTAGTTTCAAAGTCTGCTTAAGGCCTAAAAGTAGCTTTGGAGTAACAACAAAGCATATGAGGGGGGCATTCGCCAGCAGGGGCGACAAACGGGTCAGTTGTCTTGTTTCAGTCCAGCTTCAAACCAAGAAGTTTTTTTTTCCACAAAACATGCTTGCAGAGTAACAAATAAAGTTAATATCTAAGGTGAATATATTCCTTTGTTATTATTTTTTTCTCTGAATTTGCCATTGCAGTATTAG
The DNA here is from genome assembly GCA_034780135.1 of Jordanella pulchra. Lineage (NCBI taxonomy): Eukaryota > Metazoa > Chordata > Actinopteri > Cyprinodontiformes > Cyprinodontidae > Jordanella > Jordanella pulchra. Next base: position 3,188 of record JAUZNJ010067013.1, read on the forward strand.
AGAAGTACACCTGCACCAAAGCCCCATGGTTTTGCCATTGATGCAGCTTCTTTGAGGTATTAGGCTTTGGTAAAGTACAAAATGCTTGCTGTGCTGAAGGTAGAACCAAGGAATGCAGAGCCTTAATCTTATTCTCCTCTCTGGGTTGCACATCAGCTACATTTCTTTTATACAGAAACGGCTCGCTCTCCGTGCAGGGTGTCATCTGCGTTTGCTAGCGCTCTTGTGGTTCTTACAAACTTGGCTGTTTTTGTCTTGGATCTATTGTTTCTCTTTGCTAGATGAAGTTATAATTAAAACTGGTCCAATGGGTGTCTTTAAGAGGCCGAGTTGTTTCTAATTCGATCTAACTTAGTAAGGTCTTACATTAGGTCAACACTCAGTACAAAAAAAGGGCCCATAGTTCTGTTCGCAAATATGAACATTTCAATGTGACTTGCAATCTATACAATTAATAAAAATATGTATTTCTATCCAAATTTTGTATATTTTTACTTCTTTAATAATTGTAAAAGCAGCTTCAGCATAGGAAGCCAGAAAAGTTATTTGAAAACATGTACTTTTAGACATGGTTTCACCAAATATTTGAATTGTATTTTTATAAGATTCAATCAAAGAAAACTTTAATTTAGATATATATATGACATATAAGAATTTAATAGGCTATGGTTAAAATTGGGGCAGCGACTTTACCCCCTTTTCTTCATATGAAAGCACATGCGTAAGTTCTTGGTACTCTACAAGGCTTCAGTGTACAGTAAGGGGGGTCAAGAACCCATCCTTATAAAGTCCAGTGATTTCCCTCTAATTATACTGGAGGGGTGACCTACCTAACCTGGCATAAACCAGATTAATATGTGTAGTTCCGTTTCAATTCTACACAGTATCCATCTGGAAAGGCTCCTGTGTAAAGTGTTTCTGAAAGGGAGGGACATTTAGCACAGTCTTTGAGCAGATTGGGTGAATCATCAAGCGGCACCAGCCTACAAAGTCGAGCTTTTAGCCAATCGCAGCAGCAGTAGCAGCGGTGACAAATCATATACTTGATTTGCTTCAGAACTAGCAGAGTTAACTCATGAATCAAACTCCTGCCAAATCCGATCGCGAGGAATGCACAAATGTCTTTCACATCTCCAAAGCCACCAATTGTGTCCTTTTGCTAGTTTTTCCATCCAGCATCAGGGCCAACCTACCCCTCCTAACTCATTCTCACCTTTTTCCATTGCTTAGACTACAACAAGGGCTGGACGATATCTCCAAAATTTATATTACGATACATTTCTTAATTTCAGATACTATATAATTTCAATATCAATTTAGGAAAAATAAACGCCTTAGAAAGACAGCCAAGAATGCCCACAACAGATGACAAACTTATAACAAATATTTTGCAATGTTTATAAAAATCCTCCAACATAACATTTTATAAAAATTAGCTTTGAAAACCAGAAACGCATAAAAACTACATAAAAACCTATAACATCAGTCAGTGACCAATGTTATGTTTATAGACTGTGATTTATATTGAAATATTGAAAATGTATATAAAGTCATATCACCAATACTGAATTAAACCATACCACGATAAATACTGATATTGAAATATTGTCCAGGTCTAACTACAACTAAAATCCTTCAACACAGTTAGGCTAGCTGGGCTCTACTTAACCGTTCTTAGATGTTCCATAATGGACACTGTTGCTGGTCACAGTTCTAGGAAAAGCCTAGTTCAGCAGGTGCTTTGAGAGAAGAATGAATGGCTGTTGAAGAACTCTAGAAAGCTAATGATCTACACAGAATGACTGAGCATGCATCTTAATATAAACACAAGAAAGCAAATGCTACTTTCTAATCCCTCCTCATTATGGGCTCCATCTCAGGTGTCATCAGATTAAACAAACTATACCTCAAAGAGGTTTCTTCACAGATACTGAGGGGAAAAGAATCCCAACCATGGCTCTACCTCACCCACTATTCTTCTCTGATGGCTTATTCTTCCAGTTCCAGTTCAGTTTCACATAAGAGATTCATCATTTATTTGTCCAGCAGTAGGAATCACATCCACACTTCACTCTGACTCTGTCTAAACGAAATAATTTATTTTTCTATTACTGCGATAAGCGTGTGAAATGAGCTATATAATCAATAGCATAGGTCTGTAAACTGCAGCCACACTCCAGGGAAAATGTGTGTTCCTTAGTAAACAATACACTGCCTGCATGTGGTAAGAATGCTCCTCCAAAATTGTTTATGAGAGCAATTTGCAGAAAATAAAGACGCGAGCTGGCCAAAATGAGAACATTCTTCACCACAACCGAGGGATGATATCCAACTACAGCAGATTAGTTTACTTACTGTTAAATGTTTACAATAAACACCGAGTGTGTAGTGCACATATACAGCTTTAATGACACTGCATCTGTATTTCTGGTAGGGAGATACCACAAGGTCTGAGTAATTTTATGAATTACTGCTTACAGATACACTATCCCTGCACCCCAATAGACAAAACATTTGTCACACTATCAACCATGCTGGGCTCTTAACACAAAACACTCCAGAGCCAAAAACAGAGACAGAGAAGAAATACACTAGAACAGGAAACTTTTTATTTGATTTTTTCTGGAAATACATAAAGTATAAATACTAAATCACACGTACTTAAATATTCATAACCATTGGTCTGTAATTTATTGTACCTTTGCCACCTGCCAATAATTCCTAAAGCTTTGTCGGCAACAGACCAACCAGTGAACTCGATTCATCCCAAAGCCGAACAGCCTTCCCCAACAATAATACAGTAGGAAGGCATAGCAGACATTATAATTTTGTTTAGATAACATGAAAAGAAAGGTTAAATGCCGTCAGTGGGAAAACAAGCAAATCAGAAACACATTAGCAAACGTATTTAGAGGATGAAACACAGAGAAATGAATTTTCTAAATTGAAAAGGAGTCTCTGAAAAATTAAAAGAGGAACAAACACCTTTTCCATTTTTTGTAAATATTACAGTGTTTGTTTATATTTAGCTTGGAAAAAGCTTAAGTAATAAACTATATCTAAGGCAATGTGATGACCTGGGCTTTAAATAGTATTATTACAGCTTGATTTTATATGTGATAAAAAAAAAACATGTTTCATTTTCATCCTCTTTTCATTCATGGACCATATTCACTCCCTCGCTTTAGTAACTGTAAAAACCATCGGATGAAAGAGTTGGTTTGACGATGATTTTTCCATTGCTGCCTTGAAATAACTTTACTGACTTGATGTGTAAAAATAACATGCCTGTTGTTGTTGCCTTCATGTTTGCTGATCAGGCAAAATGCCTCAAATGCAGCGGGGAGCGATGTTGCAGTTGTCGTCATGTCATTAACAGACTGGTTGGCATCATTGAATGCATCATTGGACCGTTTTGCTAAATCCTCAAAACAGAACCTATCAAGCTCCAGCGGGTTAGATGTAAAACATCAGAAATGTTGGGATCTCTCCAGAAATGTTCACATTTTAAATTGGGTTCTTGATGGGCCACTAAAGAATATTCATACAGTCAGCCTTGGAACCATCAACACCTCACCTGGATGCATGTCTGTCCTGCCTAAAGCCTCAGGCTTTAGGCAGGAACAGGTTTTCAACTAGAAAACCTGTCTATACATTAATGCATCCATCCTTGCCTAAAGCCCGGCAGGTCTCCCAGTCCCTGCTGCTGAAAAACCTCCACTACTACATGATATTGATGTTGTGTTCCATGACGTTGCTGACCATGTGACAAGCGGGGGTTTCCATGATGCCTGTTATTCATGCTGCAGGTTCAATCTTGTCTCATCAGACAAGAGAATAAAATTTCCTCATGGTCTAAGCTTCCTTCAGGCCTTTTACGAAAGTCATTGCTTCCATCTAGCCATTGTAAAATACTGGTAGAGCATTGATCAACTGCTGCAATGACTTTTTAGAATAAGGATGGGCAACTCAGATCCAAAAGCTCCAGTGTTCTGACCCTTTTAGAAATGTCCCTAACAAACATACCTGAATAAAACAATTGGATGATTCCCGAAACTCTGGAGACCCTGCATGCAGGGGATGTAATTCTGTCATCTGTTTCCAGTGTCCTGGAGCAGGGCCACATATTAAAGTTGCAGAACACCATCCAGGACTGGTGTTGCCTATCTTTGTTCTAGAAGGTTCTACCTCCTTGAGACAGAGGGCTATGGATAATTCCATTGACTCCAGACTTTGTTCTCTGAGATTCAAAATCAGCTATGGGATCTTATAAAGATGAAACAGTTTTCAAATCTTGCTCAAACTGAATTTACCAACATGGACCCTTCTACATACTTAGAATTTCTAAAGTTTTTCTTCTTATCAATACTTCTGAAAACACAGAAGAGAACTTTGCAATTTAAATAGTATGGTACAGAAGTTTGAGTTGTCTCGTTATCATTAATGGAAAATAAGAAGAGCTCACTGTTTGACAAAGCATAAAAAAATAAAGTCAATCTCTGCAGAAAAAAATGGGCTTTCATTAGATCTAATGATGAATGTCAAAACTCAAATGATGGCCTGAAGCAAACCTTTGATTAAGTGGAAAAGGATATGCTTTATCACACATTTAAAGTTAATATCGAAACATGATATCTGTAAAGTAAAAAATAATGATTATTGATTTTATAGTTAATCTCAAGAATTGACCTGGGTTCTAAGCCATTCATTTTGAACTATTTGCATCATCACCATCAGATTCCTGTTGTTGTATGGTGTAAGGTTATAACAGCAACACTATTTGAAAAGCCTAGCCAACTGTTTTTTGCACTGCCCATCTTTTATACTGTTTTTAGAATCATGTAACAGTTCTTGTACAATCATTCGATCCAGTTCAATTCAGTTTATTTATAAAGTGGCAATTCACAACACATTTCACCTCAAGGCACTTTACAGAGACAATTCAATCGGTACAGGCAGATTGGTTCAACGTTTTCTATCAAAGGAAAACCAGCTGATTGCATCGACTCATAGACTCTTTAGCAATCCCTCACACCAAGCATGCATGTAGCAACAGTGGAGAGGAAAAACTCCCTTTAAACAGGGAGAAACCTCCAGCAGAACCAGGCTCAGTGTGAGAGGCCATCTGCTGAGGCCAACTGGGGTTAAAAGAGACAAAAGCAGAGACACAGAAAGAAGCAGAGATGTAAAGTGTAACTATCATCCAGCTCCACAGGTGGCGCCATCCAGGAAAGACACAACCATTATTCTGATGATCTGTTTTTTTTTTTGCTAAAGTTAGAGAACAGTACACAATGCAGCTTAAACACTTGGCATCGAGTTGAAAAACAAATCTAGCTAATTTTCTGAAAAGGGAGGCTGATCTCCAAATTTGGTTTGGATACAATATCCTAAAAGTAAAAGTAAATCTGTTTTAAGATGAATTAACTGAAGTTCTAAATGAACAAGCTGAACTTAGTTAAAAGCTTGGAATTTGGTTTAATTATCAATAAAACTGTGTGAAAAGCTACATATTTGTATAAAGCAAATGATAAATCCGTTTTAGATGAAAGTTTGTTAAAACTTCATAACAGATTTTCTTAACTTTATAAAAAAAAGCAGCAAACTGAAGCCCAGTGACATAATTCACACCAGTTGTATCAGAAGGAATGGGAAAAGCCGCTGGAAGAAGCTTGTAGAAGAATGCCAAATTATTTGGAGAATAATCACAATCAATATCAAAATTGCTGTAATCTTTGCTCTTCAAAAAAATAATGTACTTACAAAAGCAGCATGTGGCAGCAATTATTTTAACACAAATCTCTTCACAAGGCATTTCTACTCATTTGAAAAAGGAAAACTGAAATCAAACAGACCCATTTCCATTCACAAACACCCACTCCCACTTCTAAAAAAAAATCTATCCACTTTAATAAAAAAAGAGGAGCAGCTAAAACAGAAGTTCACTTTAGCTTTTATTCAATATATCAGAGAGAAAACACTTACAAGTAGCTGAGTACGAAGCCTCTCATCCTCACTACTGATCCTCTCTCTAATGATAGCTTGCTGGAGGCTGTCTTGGGTTAGGGCTCGCTCCGCAGACAGGATCTTGGACATTTCTTCCCGGACTTTGGACTCAGCCTCAGCCTGAGCCTGAGCTGACGCCCGGGCTTTCTCTGCGTCATACCTGGGAAGGATCAATAAGAACAATAGAAATATTCTTAAAAGGCTAACTTTGATGGAGTCAATTCCCTGTCTATTCCCAGCTCTAACTCATTTCCTGTTGTAGATTTGAGAAACAACCGGATGAGTTGATTGGTGACAAACAAGTGGAGCGCAGGTGGTTAAAAAATGTAAAAAGTAAACAAAACAGAAGGGGTTTAACATGCAGGGTTACCAAGAAAAGTTACCATTTGGTGTCAAGAATTTGTTTTTAATGATGATAAAATGTGAATTTTGGAAACAGTGATAGATGCTTAATGGGAGAACTGACTGAAATCAGAGCATCAGTCTAGATGGGAGTCTCCATGGGCCTTTGGATCGTGATCACTTGTTTCTCCCCTCATAAAGCTAGGATGACATGGTCATTTTGACCAGTATTTGATTATCTGATCATCAGTTCTGTCTTTAACAAAAAGTTCAGAAAAACATTCGACTATAAGCATATCTAACACAGTTAAGAAAAAAGTGTGGAAATTCAATTATCGTGTAAGATATGAGGTTAGTCCATGTTGATTAACCAATTTAAACAGTTCTGTTACTAAAGCTACAAAAAAGGGTCGATTTCTTTCATGTTTTTAAGTGAAACATCACCTGTTAAATATCAGCTAAGCCACAATAGATGACTAGAGCAACCTAGATATATTTTTAAAGATTTATAAAAGCATTTCATTGCAGATAACCCCAAAAACAAATAACTGAACAACTTAGTCAAATGTATAGAAAAATATTTCCCTATATGAAGCAAGGTCATGCTTGGCTTTGATCTTATACTAACTGCCGAGATTTATTCATAACTATTCAAACACCTCTGGCCACCCAGGGGATCGAAACACCTCCCAGTTTGATTCTTCATTGTATTTTTAAAAAGTTGTAGTGAAGGACCACAAATAAAAAAGAAAGTTTAAATGACAAACTTATGAGCGGGAATCAGATAACCTCTGTCTGATGTTTCTTTCCTTCCTAATAACTTAAACGTAGGATAACCTCTCTGATTATCAATAGCAACAATAATTGTGAGGCAGCATTGTGAACAAAAACAGCAGAATCTCTGCAGATGCAGGACCAGAATCTGAACCCTGTCACCAGGTTTTCTTAGTTTCCTAGCAACACTGTTCCAACTAGGTGACAGTACGCTTGATTGACTACGGAAGAAAATCCCTGAAACCCCTAAAAGTGATTCTCTGTCAGATATCAAAACAGTAAAGCAGAGGTAGAATAAACATAGAACTGACAGAGCGAGCAGGGAAGTAAATTATGGCAACTCAATGAAGAGCAGGGATATCTTTCTAAAACATCTGCCCAGGAAGGATGCAGAGAGATGCATAAAAGATACATCTAATGAGAAAGAGAAGCTAAGAGTAGCAGGAAATGTTGATTAAGTGGTTCCAAAACAAGGACCTAATTAGAAACAAATTTATCTTGGGTGAAACCTTTTTTTCTAGTTAAAATAAAGAACGATGACGGTACTTTTAAAATTATTATCTTTTTAAACCCCTGCAGGGATTTAAACTCATGAGTTATAACTCATTTTGAGCCCTCTCAGGTTTTTGCACCCCTCATTATGATAATTCAAATATCCACAAGTGTATACTCTGCAGGCATGAATATTATATAAGTTTCTTACCTCTTAGCTCTGCTATTCTTCACATTACAAGCACGCGCTAATCTGTCAATGTGATAGGTTTTCATCTTTTATTAGAAAACTCTCATTTTGCTCCTCACTCACGTGTGAACGCATACAACATATAGACAGTGATGAATGGTGATGGACAGACTGCTAAAAGCAGATCACCTAGCTTTGAAAAGATGACAGGAAGGAGTAATTCAAGTACGTACGATGTCCTAAATCGTCCCTGCGTTGCAACTAAGATTTAGGAGGGAGGAGAGAAAACTGAAGGAAAACGAGTGAAAGTAAAGAGAAAGTGCGATCAGTGGCAACATGACATGTTTGGCCCTGAGGAAGCGAAGCAACAAAGGAGGGAGACAGAGAGTGGGAGAAGGAGAGAGATGGAGGGAGACAGAGAGACCAGCCATGTCCAGTCTCACAGTCCACTGGGTTGCACACGTCAGCACACTCCATCCATCATCAGGCTCTGACTCACAGACACACAGACACATGGGGGGCCTCCTAATGGCCTTTTACATTCACCATTTCCCCCTCACAATCCACGCCTCCCTGCCTGTGTGCTACTAATGCATCTAAGCTACCTTTACTCAAGACGCTTAGAGGGTTGCTACAACTAGGACTGAAAGGGAACGGTAAACACGAGTTTTCTTGGAAAAAGTATTTTCATGGTACTTGTGTGAACCAGTAAATGCAGCCAATTCAACCTTTTGATGCCTTCGTTTTTTTCTTTAACAAATATGCTTTTAGCTAAACTCATAAGAAGAGAGTACATTAGATAAAAACGTTCCAACCAAATGGAGTTTATAAAATGTACAGGAAGTCTTGTAGGAAAAAATAAATAAATTCAATTACTTTATGTGAAAGTAAAAAAAATAAAAAACATCTCTTTGGAAAAAAAAAAAGAGTACATAGAGTATGAAGCTAATCTGCAGTTTTACTCAATGATTAAAGGAAGATATCCAACAATATCTGTTGCTGTAAAAATGTTTTAGATTTTTTTTTGTCAATCAATTAACAAACATTTATTTTTAAAGAAGTGCAATGTTAATAAAAACATTAATATTTAGAAGAAACGCAGTCGTTGATATTAAAAGATTAGTTTATGTCCAGATTTGTCACATGTTTGAATAACTTTAATTTAACTATATAAATCTATAATTATCTCTAAATCTATCACACATGTTTCAGCTCATCCATCTCTCTATCTATTCCTTGTTGTCAGTTCCAATGGGAACAAAACAAAAAGAAATATGCCAAAAAACAATGGATTCAAAATTGCATGGCATTAAAAACATATATAGATTATTATCTTTATTTAGCCCTTACATTTCTAAAAAAAAAAAACATCTTATTTTTTGTTAGAAAGGGAAAAAAGTACAATTAAACAAGAAAAATGTCATTCATTTTTTTAAAGGACAAAAACGCAAAAAAAACCCAAAAAAAGCTCACATTTGACCTCAAGCTACAAGAAAAAGTGTCCCAAAAAAAAAGGACAGCATGCGTAAAAAAAAAAGTCCATTGACTCCCTCACAAGTGCTAACCCAAGCAAAGACCGGTATCACTAGCGAGATGCTATCTGTCTGCTTCACCTCTATTGCTTTCCAGTCATTATTGCCCTGTCTCTGGGATATTGGGCACATTTTTCATCTGACTGTAGAAGATTGGCACTGGGAGAGAAAGGGGGGCGTTGACATGGACAATGGTGGAGTCAGATGGAGAGAGGAAATACACTGTAGCCAAGCTGCAGGATGATAAAGTATCATATCTTTAGAGGATAAGCGGATGATATATTTTTTGGGGGGGGTGCCTGGCACTGAGAAGACGTTGAGGATAATCTCAGCTAATTAACTGTTGTTTTATTTGTTTCCTAGGACGAGTCATAAAACAGGCAGCTAAAAAACAGAATCTGTTTGATTTTATTCACTTGGAGAAAAAAATTAGCCTGAACTGGGTCCGACCTGACAGCGAGGTAACGTACTTATCTCTCTAGGTGACATTAAGAGAGGAGGGAGGGTTTCCTGTTATAAATATCCTTTCTGTGGATCAGTATAAAAAATATGCTACCGCGCCACTTTGTTTCATGACTCTTGACTTAACAATGTGCATTAATGTGAGAAGTTGAGGTTGGATAAACATTTGAAGATGTGTCCAGCCACTCAAAGCTTTCCTTTAGGGCCCTCAAAGCCAATTGTCAGCTAGTGTAGAGAAGTTATGAGCATTCATATTAAAGTTTTATCTTAGTCCACTAGATGTTGTAATAAAACATCCTACTATTTTATAACTAACAAGGCCCACAGCATTAAATCTCCTCCACCAGCTGAGGAGGTGATCTTATATCGTTATATCCAGAAGTTTTGATGGTAAAAAGCTTCTTTTCAATCTACGTTCACTAAAAGACAAAGTCCCATTTAAAGTCCAACAGCAAATGAAAACTTTAATGCTTGTAAAGCGTCAAGGTTTATGGTTTTCTTACAGTTAGCCTATAATTCCTTAAAGTAATGAAATAATGAAACAGAAAGTGAACAAAGAGATGACAAATGAATTATCATGGTGGCATAATCACATCTTGCATCAACAGGGTCTGAGATATGAATCCAGAAACTTTGACATCTGATCAAGAACATGATCTTTCCTTAAAACTTTTTTTCAAGCGGCCTGAGAACATAATAATAATAAGTGACAAAGTTCATAAAAAATGAAAATGTAATAATTAATCATTTTAGATTAAGTGAAAAAAACATGGTTCATCCAATGTCAGATCACTTCCTGTGCAAACCTCCTAAAAACAGATAAACTATTGCTATGAGACCAACTGCTTCGAAATCAGTCACCATCTTTGGACGGTCGAACCTGCAAGACCAGTATAACAGTTAAACCCAGGTGCCTTGAAACAAATACATTTAAGCATCCAATGCAATATTGATGTTGGGAATAATGTGCTAGAATGCCGTCTATGAATCTTTAATGACTCATCCATTCTCCCTGACACGCACATGAACACATGCATAAACTGCATCTGATTATACAACAGTACAATAATGTTACTTGCAGGGCGATACAAGGAATATAACCCAAGTCATCTACATTCCACTGAACTATAAATCCATTTTTTTCTGGCTGACATGTTTTTGTTTTATTAAATTGCCCTTTAAAACAGTTATAGGACCACTTTCTGGCTTATTTCCTAAATAGAAAGATGCAGCATTTCCTTTGTTACAATTCCTTTCAATTCCGTTCAACTTCACTTTCATGTTCATCAAACCAATCTTTCACCAGATACACGGCACCTCCTTCAGGATACAATGTTTGAACCATTGGATGCACATGGTCCTCCAGAACAGTCCTTGAGTCTAATGATTTTAGAAAAGCCAGGCTTTTAGAAAGCCAGTGAGAAATTATGAAAGGGTCAAATTAAATTAACCATGATAATGAAACTATAACTACTTAAAGGGTAAATGGTTTACTTTTACCACAACTAGAATCGGCTACATCTAATTAGCATAAAACACACAACTGCAATAGATTCTAAATTCAAATCATGAACCTTATGCCTCAATTGTTATTTTAAAAAAAGGAATGCTATTTTGTAAGGAAACTATCTTAAATGCTGAAATGACTCAAAGTTACTTCAAGGAGAGCTCATTATTAAGGTCCAACAACAAACTTGAACCATTAGCATCTAATGGCCTGACAAATGTCCCTGGTAATGACTCAAACACACCCTTTTACATCTCTGGCTTACTTTCTGTAAATGCTTGTTTAATAGCAGAAGAAAATAACAACAGGTAAACTTGGAAGCTGCCATAAAAACTCCTTTTATTGGCACTTAATATAAAGATACATTAGGGAGATACCATGCACACCATGAGTAACGCTGTTATGACATCCGCTCATTTGTAAACACTATAGCAACTCAAGTGGGAGCAACAATATTCATTTACTCAAATGATCTACGTTTACCCACAGCTAATTACATGAGAAAAAAATATTGTTTATGAGACTTAAGTCCCAGACCTCCAGTCTGAGCCGAGTCTCAAATCTTTAGAGACAAGTTGAAGCTGCAGACTTTAGTCACCATCTTTGTTTTTGTTTTTCTGTGTGATGAATGTTTTCTCACTTTGAATTTGACTCATCGTGCCTCAAAACATATTAAACTGTTTTGTGGGCTAAAGGAAGGAAGTTATTAATGACATCCTCGGATGCTGGACCTGGCATCTGTAAACAGAGCTTTGCTGCAAAGCTCCATAAAATTATGATAATTATGATGAATTTGTGTAAAAATCTTGGGAATTTTTCACGCTGTTGAAAGATGTTTCATTATAACAGAACAATATATTCTGCCAGCTAGTATTCTACATAGTCAGTCTAGAAGCACAATTCTCAAAAAGATGTGCTACAAAATATGGTTAAAGATATCAGGTTGTAACAGTTTAAAATGATGCAAACAAAATGATAGATTTTACTCTAGAAATGTTGCAGTTTCCCTGACAAGGTCTAGATTAAGAAGCTTTGCTTTATAATCACTACAGTTTTTTTTGCTTTCTTTGAACTAAAATCAAATTTCTCTTTAGCTGATCTAAGTTAAAATAATCTAATGGGAGGGCTGGTTAAATGTGAAGGAGGGAAAAACTCTCACAGAAGGTCAGTGTTCCTACGATGAAATCTGACATGCAATTATATCACACAAGCTAACACAAGCTTGCTGGATAAATGTTGAAAAATTGACAGAATCTAGACAAATACAGCTAACCTTTTAGGGTTCCAGTCGGGCACTCAAACTCAACCAGAGAGGGAGTTTAATAAATGTTGGAGTAATATCAAGATGAAGAACATTGGAGAAATGAAGCAACACTGAGCAAAAATAAAAATGAATTAAAAAAATAGACTAGAGACAAGAGAGAAACGGCAAAGAGGATGAAAGTGTGTAAAAAACTAAGAAAAAAGGAACGGTACAAACAGTGATAAAGGAAGCACTGGGTTGAGGAAGAAGAAACAGTTGAGGGTGAGAGTTTTTTTTTTACCCTCATCCCACCTTCCCTATCATTCTTTTCTGTGGCGTTCTGCTCTGATGCCTCACAGAGAAGCGGCAGAAGCAAATCTGCTCTCTGCACCCGCTCCTTTCTACAAATTAGTTTAGGCTGCACCTAAATAAACTCGGAGCTCAGAGCTCCTACTTCCTCTCTACCAGAGCAAAAATATGCAAAGCCAGATCTTTGGAGTTCATTTATGGTCTTACAGCCAAACAGATGGAATAGTGCCTAATCTAAACACCACAAATCCTTAAATTTTCAGGAACTTTTTTTTTTATTATTTAAACCGTACTGCTGCATAAGTCAGAATGAAGGAACTCAAAACTCCAAACAGACCAATTTGAGTTAAATGTTTTAGTTATGTTGTACTTTCTGTGGAAAAATTAAAGTATTTAACAGAATACTCACCTTTTCATATCTTACCATATTAAAACCACAAATTTGAATTTGATAAACTAAGAAAACATGATCCAACCAAAAGCTATGTGTGTAGATGTATATTTTTTTACTCATACCCTTAAATACAATGTACAGCAAACAGTACTTTCAGGAGTAAAATATGCAGAAAATCTCTCTATCCCGTCCCTATAAGGCCTTGTGAGCTTTTTGGAGACCCCCAGTGATTAATCATCATCATGATGAAGTTTAAAGTAAAGTCTGGTGAGACAACAACAACCTAAAGGTTGAACACATTAAAGTGCTACACAGGCCCCCTTCAAAGAAGAGGCTACACATCTTAAACTGTTATAAAGATGTGAACCCGTTTTAATTTATAAAACTTGCGAAGCAGCAGCCAGAGAAGCATCTCTGGAGAAGCTGCTTGAATCTGTTCCATGTCAGCTATAGTCTTTATGGATGAGTGACAAAAAATGTGCTTCTGTCCTAAGCCATGTAGAGAACGAGTTCTTACTAACACTGAACTTTCTAGCCTGTATCAAAGAAGATGGAGGTGGTTGGAAAGTAACTCTGGATAATATCCTGAATCCACAAGCCCCAAAGTGGAACATGGTACTGGATGGACAGGGAAGCTGCTTAGACATGATAAAAAAGGATGACTTAACATAAAGCACAAAAAAACGAAAAAGGCTGCAAAACAACATGAGAACATTTGGGAGTATGTTTACCTTCCAGTAGTGCACCAAACCTAAACACACAACATTTACTGGGTTAGAATGCTGTGGATCCAAGCTAATATAAGAGTGAGAAGGTCCCAGTCAAAGTTTAGGCATGAATTTGAAAATTTCTCATCAAATAAGCTCCTTCCAGCTGGATTAAGTTTGATCTATTTTGAAAATAACAATGGGAGAAATGTTACTCTGTCATCAAAGTACGTTCAGCTTCTAAAACATCTGTGAAAGCTCAGAATATTTGTACACTTTTTTTTCTGGGACTATTTCTGACAACCTTGGCCTTTTGTTTTTCCACCATATAACTATAAACTATGTTGTGTTCAGCTCATAAACGTTCAATAATATAAACAGAAAGTTGTTCTGGAATCAAACTAGAAAAGTTTAAGGAGTACAAACAATTTTTTAAGCTCCGTATTTCCACTTAGGTTTTCATGTAATGTCTCAATTTCTGTGCTTACACTGTGCAACAGCCTCACAGTGTCACTGCTCTGGCACCTAGTGGTTCTGTTAAATGAGCTGTATTACACTATAACTCACAGAAGGAAAGCGTTTTACCCCTTACTCCAATCTAGCTGAAAAAATATCTCATCACAGTGTCTTCCCTGCTATCTCTACAGGGACCATTATACTGCAGTTAAATTATTGGCTCAGAGCACCAATGAGGAAAAAGATTCCACGTTTTACTAGGTCAATTTGTATGAAAAGAAAACCATTTAATGCCCAAGAATAAAGTTAAATAACTAATGAAAATGGAACCGCAATTTATTTGGGGTTTTGAGCAACAGGCATGTATCATCCATACACGAGTCCTATTTGTCTCTCTGTTGCATCTTACTATTAGCTCCAGTGGTCCGGTTTGGAAAAATTAAGGATAAAGGATCATTTTTTTTATTGCAAGCTGAGGATTTGTTATTTATTTTGCACATGAGGCCTTTCACACTTTAGTTAGTTTTTATGACCTTATCAAACCAAACTAAATAATTTTTGTAGTCATTAATAAAAGAAATTAACATTTTACAGTTTATTTATTTATGTTAAAAAGCCTAAAAGCATAGTGTACTTGTAAGCTTTAAATGAATAACAAACCAGTAAGTTGATGATTTTCCAAATACTACCAGTGTCTCATGCCTTCTCCTTTCTAACCCACCTTACCTCTTAATCTCTTTAGATTTATCATCAGTAAGTTAGTTCAAATATTTAGGCGTTTTATGTAATTTGTAATTCAGTATTCATATTTTTATGGCTATCAGTTGACGGTGTGAACAGATTTTTTTTTTATTACATAAAAGTCTAGAAAATGAGATCCAGAGTCTGCATCCTTCTGGATATAAATGCAGTTTTTCTTAATCGTTAAACAAAACTTATTTGAAATGTTGAATAAATAATAATAATATCCCCATGACAATTTTTCTTAAGAAAAGACTTATGTGCACAAAGAACTGATGGCTGAAAATATACTTTGATTTGTACTTATGTTAGATAATGACTTGGAAGCAGCAGAAAGCAGATATTCAAATAAAAACATTAATAAAATGGAAAAAAATAAATATTTAAAAATGACTTGAAATTTGGTGTTTCTTATCATTTTGAAGGATACATAAAAAAAACAACCTCACTACCTTCTTAATCTAACCCTGTTTATCCTAAAGATGTTTTAAAAGAGAAGGAGGGACACTTGTTATTTTAAGGACAAAAAAACAAAACAGGTACAGTAAGCAAAGGGGAGAGGATTATACGTAGAGGAGTAAAATAAAACAATGGACATGAAGAATATGTCTCTTTATCAGGCGGAGCTAATAGATCACCCCCTCTACACCCAAGAAATTATCTTGGCAATGTGCTCCTCTTACTAAGACATGATTAATTGATTGCAAAGGAACAAGAGTAAAGAAGGACAGAAGATAGTGAAGGAGGGAAAAGTGCTGATGTACTTTGGAAGAGAGGTAAATTGGAAACAGTGGGGATCGGAAAGACTGGTGCTGACCTTTTGGAATATTAATGAAACTGGAAAATAGTCAAGATAAAAATAATTTAAAAAATCCTGTATTTTGGGGATAATCATACAAATAGAAATAACTCAATGTAGCAAAACACGGTGAGCTTTGCAATTTGTTTTCACTACTAATACTAGATATTTATGCTACATTAAATCAACAGGAGCATTTATCATCAGAGAATGCACATGATGTTCAGTTTCTAAAGCAGAAAATTAGATCCGAGACATGAATCAAAAGTTTAAATTTGAAAAGAAAACGTGTTAATGTGCGTGTAGTGTGCAGGGGTCTAACCATGCTTGCATCTCTTGCTCAGCTTTGGCCCTCTTCTGCTCCAAGTCTTTATACAGCTCATCAGTGATCTTCTTCCTCAGGGCTTCTTCATTCACTGGAGACACAAAGAAAAAAAGCAACAGCAAGAAAGAGAGGCATCAAAGAAAGGCCTAATGTGTACACACAAACAGACTTTTTTTTATTGAAAGGTGAGGATTAGAAAAAAAGGTAGATGGTTTCAAAAGCAAGGAAAACTCTCATAAATGAAAAAATAAATTCAATCCCAGGCAGTGAAAATTGGTTAAATACTCCCTGGCAACAGTTAACAAATCTGTTTGCTCAACATATCAAATGCATTGTCTCAAAACATAAAAATAAATCTAGAATACCATAACTCATTCATAAATGAGTTTTACTGGTTTATTTTGCAGCCATAACATCATTAAGATCTATTTAAGGTCTATTTAGAAACAAAAAGTAAACAGTTATTTGCGTTGAATTTCAAGTTTTATTGTAAATCTCCATTAGAAAACAAGTGAAGCTATCCTTGTTTGATTCTATACAGTTGCACTGTACATAAAGCAAAATAAGAATAATGTAAAAAATGTGTGCCCCACTGTTCGTATGACAATAATAACCTATATGACAAACGAAACCAGAGAGAAAAACAAAGTTAGTCCAGTTAAAACAAAAAAAAAAAAAAAACATACAAGAACCTTTTAGCTCTGCAATCTTACTTCAAGTAAAAAAAAACTTTGTTACAATGCCATTTGGATAAAAGAAAACAAAGAAAGCATAAGATTAATGTCCATAATAAGTTTCTTTTGGCAAAAAACGAAAGCATCATATCAGCACAAAACAACTCATCATCCATCAAGCAAAGCAGTGAGGCTGATGTTTCATAATTTTGCAGGAACAGGATCTTGGCAACCTCCACAAATCGATAGAGAATCTCAACTCAGCTGGCTCATGCACAAGGTTTATGATTTAAAGCAGGGGAGCCAACCTACAACGGATCCAGAGCGTTTATAAAGGCTTTATAACACAGTGTAAACCTATGGTGTTTCCTCCACCAAGAGAGATAAAAACAGCTTTGGAGAAACAAATCTAAAAACATCAATACTGATCAAACATCAATAGATGGCAGACAAAAAGGGACCCAAGCATGAGATACATAGAAGACTTTCATTTTCCCGGGTTTCCTGTCGCAGAGGTCAGTAAAGCAGACTAATGCTAATCACATTACAGACACTGACACCGATATCTAAACTCAACAAAAGTCTTACACAACTTCCTTTAAAAGGAAATCTGTCATATTCAGAATATGTTATGAAGATCTGCATCCATTATCTACCTAGAGTGTTATAAAGCCATTAAGTTTTTAAAATACCTGTAATATGTTACAGTGGAATAAAACCTGGTATAACTGGTCACGTAACTTTCTTTTTAACATTTTTTATGGTTTATTTTCTAAGCACAGGTTTTGTCTGTCCTCTATGAAAAAATATCAGGACCGGCGTTGGTGTAGTAGTTAACTGCGCAACCATGTATGGAGGCCTCGGTCCTCGACGCGGAGGTCGCTGGTTCGAATCCCGGCTAGTCGACCTTTGCCCCATGTCTTCCCCTCTCTCTACACCCCTTCCCTGTCTGCCTACTTTCGAAAATAATGCAAAATAAGGGCCACTAGAGCCCCAAAATTAAATACATTAATGAATCCTCCTTTATACAGAGATTAAACTTCTAATATTGAACAATAACAGAAACCATAACAATAGTAACACTAATTTGAAAACTTCTGCAGTTGTTACAGAAATTTCTCTTATTTCTTTAAACAGATGCAAAGAGAGGTACATTGGTACCTTCCATCTTAAGAAAAAAAAAGAAAAACATAGTTCAATAACACTGTCAACACTTGATGGTGTCATTGACGACAGACGTATATGACTCCATGTCCTCACCAGTCGATCTTGGCAGGTAATTAAGCATGAAAGTAAAGATGCCGACCGGCGATCAGGCCAAAACGTGCTCTGAAGGCAGAAGTGGCGCACGGTGTGCTGCAGCGTTGCAGTGATGAAGGGGGAAGTGTCTGAGCCTGTCAAGATTAGTCTTCCACTGCATTAGTTAGATGGGATAATCCCTATTGTCAGAGTCTATTACTGTTACCTGGTAACATGTGGCAACAGCAGCCAGCAAAAACCTCATTATTCCTAAAATAAGATTAACGCAATGAGAAAATAATAAGAGAACAAAGATGAAAAGAATATCTTTAAATCAACAGTAAGAATCCCAAAAAAATGTATTTAAACAAAATATTTGTTAGATAAAAATGCTTCAGCGCTTACAGTTTACTAATATCTTATATCTGATTGAATAAAAGTGTTTTTACACTTATTGGGACTTTCAGAACCCATTAGCTTTCCATACATGGATAAATAGAGGTATAATAATAAAAATATTAATTTGTTATTCTCCCTCGAAACATTAATATCAGTATAAGGGAAAATAGGAGTGTCATGATACAACTTTTTCCATCTGATATGATACCAATATTATGTTTTTGAATATGCAACAATACAGATACTGAATTGATAGGATATCTGCATGATTTATATATACTTTTTTTTCCTACTTTTTTGTAGTGTGAGATGTTAATAACTTGACAAAAATATTATTTAAATGGAAAAACAGTAAACAATAACTGGCATGAGAATAACTTACCCAGGCATTATTAAACCAAAGGGTTACATAAAGCTGAATTAGAAGCAAAGTGTTTCTATCAGCTTGCTTATGACGGACATTTTGGATGAAGGCTGATAAACCTGTTTAGGATATTAATAACAGGAAGGGATTTAGCATCAGGAAACATTGGAAAAAACCTTATCTTTTGATTACTTAGAGAGCGGCTTTCTGAGTCATTTGATTTTTTTCAGGATGAAACAACAAAATGTCATAATTAAATATAGTTTTAGATAATGCTACAAAGAGAGAATACTGAAATCTTACATAATCACTAATGCTGTTTTTTTTCTTTCACTTTAAAGTTTTGCGTTTTGAGAAACTGCAAAACAAGAAGAGAGATGAGGCAGTCAGACACCTTACTGTCAAAAGCAACCAAAGATCAAACCCATCATCTTTAACTTAAGCTCCAAGTTACATAGATCTCACGGCACAGGAGTTTGAAGTTCTGCCAAAGGAGCTGCTACATGATCAGTGGTAATAACATCACATCAGGTTAATCAAAATTTATAATGGAATAAGCTACAGCTTAAAATGGAATGATCCACTATTAGAAATTCATAAATGAAAATGAGGAATTACTTATTCCTACTAATGGCAGTTAAGAATATTATTCAATACTGATTAAGCATTAAGATATGTTAGACCTTAAAATTGTTGTTTTATCCATTATCATGATATAAAATAAACCTTGTGAATATAATGTGATAAAAGAATGGTATCCTTCCACTTTTTAACCACTTAAGTTTTTCGAACGGAGGTTAATGACAAGTTATCTTAATCCAATCCCTGGATGGTCGGTTTTTATTGCCTTTTAGGAGGCAACATAACTTTTTTTGAACATTTTGTTTGTCCTTACAATTATACATAGAGCTGAACTTTGACTGGACCCTTTAAAATACTGTTATCTTATGTTATTATTATTATTATTACTATCCCATTGTTTAGGATCGCTGTCCTGCTGGAAGGAAACCCTGAGCTCCAGTCAAAAGTGTTTTCCTGGTTTGTGTTCAGTAATTGTCTCACATTATAATTCCAACTATTCTCTGATCAGTTCCTGTGTCACTGCTGGCGTAAAGTACCACTGCAGCACGTTGCTTCTATCACAAAGTACATTCAAGTTTTTTTCTCGTTTTATTATCACAGAACCTTTTACATGCACAGTCTTTCGTGTATTCCGTGTCCTACATGACTTTTGTGGATTGAAATCAGTCAAAAGTAAATCAGGTTATTCTTCACGTCCTCTCCAGTTTTCCATAGAAAGGCTTCCGTTAGCTAGCGAGCCCACAGGGTGAGCCATAGAACAGGTTCTGATATGATAAACACTGTCTGGGGTCCTTGAGGGAAGCTTTGGGTCAGAGACAATTCCAGATTGACAGAGACCTTGCCAATCTTGAGTAGGACATGTAAATGTTAAAAAGATTAAAAACTCATCATCTTTTTAAAAAGAGTCTTCCTCTTTTTCCATTCCACCAATCACTAGACACCATGGAAAAACCCACAGAGGAGGCAGTGGAGCTCAGGCTATTGGCAGTAGAGATAATAGACAAAAGCAAATTGCATTTCTCATCAGAAGTTTCATTAACCCCAGGACCCGCATGGAGGGCATAATCTGTAACATTACCACTTCCTCACGTTTTTACCTAGCGTGCCCGTTGAGTCACCACAAAGAGAATGAAAGGGATAGGAGAAAGTGCCAAGAGCAGGTTTCCAACTTACGATAGTACTATTGTGATCATATTTTCCTCTTAATCAGACATTGTTGTTTTAATCTCAAGTTACAGACAAAAAAAAGCTAAGTTTGGATTTTTATATCAACAAGGCTGCTTTGAAAGGGACAAAGATATAGTTTATCAAAGTCCACTTTATGCATTCACATTCCCACCACAATTTTTCTTTGTCTTTCTCATCTTTCCGTTCTCTTTTCTAGCCCCAGGAGACATTTTTAAACAGACTATTAGTCCAGGACTGTGTGTGGGCACTTGCATATGAATATTTATAGCATATTGGAGAAGGTGTAGGAGGTTCAACCTTGACTATGGTGTAATCAGCACACATACTTACTAAGGGCATGATTTAGAGACAGCCGACCTGCTGAGAGCCTCACTCAATACCCAACTCTCGTGGACACACATAATCAATGTCTGCCTCATTAAGGTCGCACCCTTTGAGAATTGGACTGAACTTTGTAACATTTTTAACGAGATTCGCATTCACAGTCATCACGCCTTCCTTTTTTATTTCTTAAAAAAAAGAGCATGCTAAGCATGATCAATTGTATAAGATGACTTTTTAAACCAGTTTTACAATAGTTTGAACGTAGTACCTTTCTAACTCTTTGTGGTTACCTCACAAAGTTAGCATTGTAAATGTTACACAGGATAGTTGGCTAATGATTGAAATGAGTCATTTGTTAAAAGCGAACCGTAGATACAGCGCAATAAAAAAAAAAAAAAAACAGTTCTTCCCTTACAGATTTCTTCAATTTTTGCTTTTATCTATTTAATAAACTAAATAGCACTATGGTCCCTTAAACCAAAACAGGGTCTGCCCCCCTTAGAAGCAACACCAACTATCAAGTTATAGCAATAAATGGCAATGAATCTCACTGCCATTTCTTGCATCTTCTTTGTTGCATTGCTTTAATTCCACAACCGCTTTATCTAAGTCAGTCAAAAACCTTCATAACAAAAGTGGAATTACTAGTATTCTCCAAATGCATACAGAGATGGCTAGACATTTTTCTCAGTATTTTTGTCCCAGATATTAAAGCGGGTTTTCCTATTCCAGATGTCTGGCTGTAGGTATGGTGCCATTTTATGAAATGATATTACTTTTAAACACCACATGTAACTGGGCACAGTACTTCCAATCAGTTCCACTTTTGGTTCTTCACTCCACATGACATCCGTCCAAAGTTCTTGGAAGTTATTTGACCATGTTTTTTAGAAAATGGGAGACAGTTTTTTGCATCCAATTTTGTCAGTAATGGTTTCGACCCTAAAGCTCTCGCATGGTTTTAATTTTTGTCCTAGTCTCTTAAAGTTAAATACTGATCTCAGATAACACCAAATGAGCCCTCTAGAAGTTTTAGATATAATTCTGAAACATTTTGTGATCAACTGGTGGAGTAAACAGTCTCTCTTTTACAAAATGCTTTCAGGCACATTTAAGATGTCATTTGTGTGTTTTGTTTTTGAGCGGTGGTTTAATCTTTTTTGGTAAATGTAAAAATTCATATTACTATAATGCAATTCAAAGCTTTAGCTTATTGTGAAATTCCGATCGTTTAGCTGCAAATGACCCCTGATGGTTGTTTGTATAGATAAAGAAATTCATTCTGGGAGGTTTTTGACATTTTTTTCTTTATAAAAATATATACAGACTGAGAATAAGTTAAGGAAACCTAAGACGGATTAATTCATAAACCTTTTGGTACTTTTGGTATATTCCCCTTAGGGATAACTCTAATCCTGACACTGATGGATGAGAAACTAATATTAGTGGATTTAACACAAGTTCATTAACATCCAACTAGGACTGACTGCCGGTGGTTTGGACACACTTAGGGGATTCTGGATTGTACTTCCAGCATTGATTGTAAAAATGGCAGGATCCTGCCACTGAAAGCAACATCATGTTGTCACATTTTACATATTTTGCAAATTGAATATTTTTCCTTATATAAGGATTTGCATTCTCCTCTTTGTTGTTCACTACTGCTCTAACATTTTCCAGCCAGAGTAGCGTTGCAAGCATGTCACAACCTACTCTAAAAAAAGTAAAAAAAGATGAAAGAAAAAAAGATGAAGTGAACATTTAATGAGGCCTGTAAGTTTGTTGTATTAAACTGTGGAGGTGTCGTTTTAATCATTGGAGGTAGTGTGGCGTGGCATAAGTTGGCCCTTTTTTAATTACCTCACCAACTGAGCACAGTCAAGGATGGAGTGGTCTGCCCACATCAGGGAAGCCACCCTAAAAGGAATCTACTCCTACGGTTGTTTCTCAACAGTGTAATGAGCAGGTAACATTCAAATGTCCTCTGACAGATAACATGCTACAACTTACACCTACAAGGTTAGAACTATAAAACTTTACACATTGTGACCCAAATGTAGGATTTTATGTTATGACACTTACACATTTCCATTTTCTTAATGAAATAATTTATATTCCTCAAATGACAAAAAAAAGATGAGGAAGGGATTTTTTGGGGGGGGAATTAAAATACACACACACATACACACATATATATATATACACACAC
>JAUZNJ010067024.1:5738-26442 GCA_034780135.1 Jordanella pulchra
CCCCCCCCCCCCCCCCCCCCCCCCCCCAAAACAAAAAAATTACTGCCCATGTTGGTTACTTTGGCAGGATATTTAGAAAGAGAGAAAGGGCATGAAAACACACAAGGACGGATAAGACTTCATAACAATACACATGCTGGGCAAGAGGAGTCCATTGTGTCTCACTGGCCCAGAAATCAATGTATGGCTGTAACTTCATTTATATACTTTTTTTAGTTTCATGTTCTTCCCACAGACTTTTTTTAACCATCTGTCCTCTCTTGATAGCGTCCTGTACTTTAAAATTTTACTTTAAAGGTAGAGAATAGCTCCGGTAAGTTATTTTTTTTAAATCCCAGCAGTACATTTTCTTTTGCCAGAGGAGTGTCCATCCTTCGATCTTTACTTTCCCTCATTTGTTTGACTGTCCAGTGTTGCATGTTTTTATTTCTCAGTCTGTCGGACAGTCGTTAAGTTAAGAAGTGAATTAGGCAGCGGAGACATATCAACTTTTACATGAGTAGTAACATTATTAATGGTTCACAACTGATCCAACACCACTTGATTATTATTATTTTTCTTTTTTTTTTACAGGAACATTGTAATTACTGTGTAAGTCAATCATTAAACAAAAATATGTTTACATCAAAAGCGACTCTGCTATTCAAACGACTATTTAGCCGTTTTACTTAGCAACATGAAGCAGTTCAAGGCTTTTCCTTCATTTTAGAGTTCTACAGTTAAACAGAAAAAAGTCCAAATCACAGCAGTCAACAGCTCAATTGTTTAATCCTTCATTGCTTTGTGTTTAAGACTCGTTACTTTGAGGGCTGAGCCAAGAAGCTAACCTAAAAGCTATTGCAATTCTTTGCTAAGAAGAGTTGGTTTATGACTTAAAAAAACCCTGCCTGTTTGGTATTTACAGTTAAAGTTAGTAAGCTTGTTGGTTGTAGCTCAAAGCTAAGAAGCCAGAAATTGGTTACTCACCTCCGTTCAAACCAGGCGAACAGCTGCCAATAGCTTCATGTTAGCCAAGCCTGTTAGTCAAGGTTGTAACATAGAAACTGTGTGCAACAAAGCTGGTATTACAAGAGACCACCAGCATTCAAAGTTTGATGTTCTGGTAAAAATACTCAAAAAATGCCTGAATCCAAAACCCTTAATGCCTGCAAGTTCTTCTTTCCTATTGACCTGTTTTAAAATATATTCAACATGATTCAATAACATCTAAGAAAATGAATGGCTTCAAGTTATTCTAAACCATTGAATTTCTACTTTTTTGCACGTGCTAGCATAACTGTTTTAAAATGATAACAGTGTATAAACCTTCAGCTCCATGCCAGTGAAGAGACAATTACATGATATCTTTAATTAGAAAGGTTTGAGTTGAGTTTAAACAACTACTTTATGTAGCTTCTTAAAGAAATGTGAAATATATTTGGTGTTTTTGGAAAGGAGTTTGATTAAAAAACCTTTTACTGGATTTGTTACAAATATTTGTGATAGAAAGATATCCCTTTGGCAAAATAGGGGTAAACCGTAACTCCAGAGACTTTATACAACAGTTAAATTTCAGTCTTGCTTTGCCATTTTGTTTCATTATCGATGCAAGAAGGCTGTCTGAGCCATGTTGTTGGATCTTTATCTAACTAATGTTATTTCTACTATATTCTTCTACATCTCTACTTTGTTTTTTTTAAGAAAACCTAGAACATTTAATGTGTTTTTTTTAAATTCTCTGGATTTACAACCAATGAAGGCCACTGCTTGACTACCACTCGCATCGATAACATCTGACAAAAGTACTGCTAAGTTTACAACAGTTCACATCTAGACCAGACTATTATTTTACAGATAAAGTTTAAAATACTGCTTATTGAACATTAGGTAAAAAAACTATATTGAAATACTTGCCAATTAATTTGCATACAGTAGTGCTATAGTACAAGTGTGTGTACACTGAGATTTCCATGGTTTTCAGCTGAATAAATAAAATAACAGTCTGAAGTCTAAACATCTCTCACAGTCAAAAAAGGCTTATTAATGTTTTGGGCTCTGTTTTTTGTTTGTAATTTTAAGTGTATTTGTTCCAATATTTGGTTTTGAATAAGTCTTAACTGTTTTTTGAATGTCAGGTAAGTTAAATGAGCAGACAGTAGAGCTAATGTTTTACCATTAATAGCTCTGTCTTTCCAGCAATTGGCATTGTAATTTGGATCACTGTCTCTCTGTGCAATCAGATAATGAAATTCTTTCCCTAAGGTTCATTCAAAGTTTTTTTTAATTAATTTAGTCTCAAAGAAGTGACAAGATTTAATTTCAGCTTGGATGTAGGACCTCTTAGTTCCTAAATCAGTGAAACTGGATTTTTGTAGAATTGTAACCACCAAACATAAAACGGCCTCAGAGCCTTTTGGTCAGCTGTTTGAATGACACATTTTAGTTCTGGCTTTGAACCAGAAAATTTGACTTCTGTTGGTCACAACTTGCTGGCAAAATTATGAAATAAATACAGCTTGTTACTTATCAACTTAACTTATCACCCTTAGACGGGAAAAACTTGGTTATGGATATACTTATTTTTCTATCCCATGGCTTTTATTTAGGCTGCTGAAGTGAAGTCAGAATGGTTGATTTAACAAAATGAAGTGAGTATGATACATCATTTTTTTCTATTAAAAAGCTGATATTTTGGAAAAATGATTAGTAAAAAAATGTTAACTGTATCATTATGGTTAAACTCCTTTATAAATCAGCTTGGCTTAAGCAAGAACTTAGAATGACCATCTTTTATAGCAGCTTAAGTCAAAATGTAATCAAATTTAGAAGTTTTGGGCCAAAAGTTAAGGAAAACTAATTTTTATAGTTGAGTTATTTTTAATGGAGCTTGTTTTAACTTTTTTCTATGAAACAAAGTTCTATCAAGTAAGAGTCAAAGAAGTTAATCATAAGTGTCTACTATATCACCCCTAATGGCCAGTCCATCTGTATTCTCAGAATAAGAAACCAATAGGAAGGACCAGGAATATGTTTGTTTGAACAAAGCCCTTATGTTTATAAATACTCAACTGAACAGTCAATAACGGCTTGCTTAAGAGGCTGGATATTGTCTAAGCTATTGAATGAATTGAACAGAACTAAGTATCAGGTTTTGCAGAAATTTGCATCTATATTGTTTTTCACTAATATGGCAATTATTTGACCAAATCTCAACAGTTAAAAAAAGACTCTCTTATTAAAGAAAAGAAACTCCAACACGCAAGGATAACTTGGATAGCAACGCAACAACTATGGTTTCTCTAACAGTTTTTAACGGTAGAGTGGCCTCTTGTCCTCTCAGACATGGCCCTATTAAAGGTAAAAGCACAAAAACCTCCACCATCCACTTTGATTTAGATAAGGACCTTAAATCATTTATATCTACAGTATAAAGCAACAGAACGAGGGCCCATTTGAAGGGTGTGTGGCATAACTAAGACATTCAGAAAGAAACCAGTCAAGCTGAAATGTCAGTCCTCCTTATAGTATTTACAAGTGCCAAACCGGTAAGGATCAAAGTTTTGCCAGATGGAACGGGCCCCTCCCAGAACAGAAGTCCACTTCAGCATTTGTACAAGCTGTGAGAGTCAAGAGGACCTCAAGTACAATAGCATTTTTGTCTTACGCAGCAACAGCAAAAAAAAGAGGCATTTTTTTCACAGTAGTTTACCATCTTCCCACCACATCTACACCTCATAAACACACCGTAATACTCCTGCAGACAAATAGTTTGTTGTCCATAAATGGCTGTGGCCAAGAATCCTGTTTGTTAGCTTTGTCTGAATGTGCGTGCAGTAACTGATATTTTTGGACCCGGACACAAGTGGATCATTGCTCCAATTTGAAGAAGTCTGCAGAGAATCTTGCTCAAGCCACATCTTCAAACCTTGAACAATGATCTATTTTACAGTCCAACCCAATAAGCTGATTAGGATTCTTCTTTCGCTTACTCATCTGAAGCAAAGGACATCTATTACATCTAAGCATTACAGTAAATTTGTTTTATGTATTCGAACCAAAATTTGGCAAAGATATCACAATGTATGTGGAAAAGGGATTTTCTTTTGTATTCCTTTTGCCATCAGTGAATTAATTTCTGTAGTGGCTTTGATTCTCAAGTATGATGTTCTTCCACACATCTTTGCTTCCTTCCACAGCTATTTTGAGTGCATCTGAAGGTTCTTCATCTGTACATACATCCATTCATTTGTCATTTCATGTATTGCACAAAGGGAGGGAGTAATATATCAATAAGACAACCTTCATTTCAATCAACAATCCATTCCGTTTATCCCTTTCTTTCATCCTTGTTCTTCTGTCCCACCCTTCTCTTCTTTATCTTTCTTTCTCTTAAAAGCCTTTAATGTGGCAATAAGCCTCCAGCGAGGAGAAGAGAATGTAGAGGAGCCACAGGCTGATGAACAGCATGGTGGTCAGGACCTTAGCAGTCCGGGGCCCGCCAAGCTCGCCACCGATTTCTGGTCGCCGTCGGTACATCAGGGTGGCAACGGTGATAAAGGCAAATATGGTGAAGAGCGTAACGGAGAAAGCCAAAGTGCCAGGGTTAACCTTAAACTCGTGGCCCTTGCTGTTGTGGTAGATGGCAGCAATGGACCATGCCACCTATCAGGCACAATCAGAACAAATGTGATGTAAAACATGCTTAGTCACTTAGAACAGAGAGGATTATGTAGATTCATAAATACAAAAATAAGGAATTTAGCAAAGGGAAAGAACTCTGTACTCACCCCAATGCCAAGAAACACATTAACCGCATTGGAGCCTGTCACATTCCCGATGGATGCATCGGCATACTGATCCTGTATAGCTGCAACTTTACTGGCAAAGGTATCTGAACAGAGAGAGAAAATAAAAGGCAGAAAACAGATTTAAGAAAACTTAGCGTTTCCCAGTGAACACAAGATCAGAGGACAAAAAAGATGGAGAAATAAACAGAGGATAGGAGGAGGGATTTAAGGAATAGTTGGTAAGAGAGCCTGTAATTCAAATTAAAATTTGGACAATTGGACAATAAAATAAAGTCTGGAAGTAAATAATAATTTTCCATATTTTTAATGACCTGTAAATTAAAGAAATAAAGTGTCATGCTTCACAATTTTCTCCAGACTGCGCTAGAAACTAGGAAACTAGAATCTAGTCTAAAAATCATTGAAATTTTCTCCATAGATCTGCCTGACAATTAAAATTAGGGAAGAATAACCAAGACTAAAAACCACTGCAAATTAACCGTACCATCCTAACACAGAATAACCTTGAATTTCACACCCTTTATCACGATGTACAAGCAGCATACCAAACCAGGCACATCATTCATGGCAGAGAACTTTATGATTTACAAAATATTCTTAGTCCTACGCAACACATGTTTGTAGATACAAAAAACATACATCGGATGAGATAAAGTGAGAACAGCTTTGCATTGTTTCGGGGGTGGGGTGGGGTGTTGATCATTAAGGGTAGCAGTTCCACAGTGCAGTGAAGACTGCAGAAACATTTTTTATAACAAAAAATAATAGCAAAGAATGAATTAAAAACCACAATAATATAACAATGTTTATTTCTTGGCTGCTCCAATAAGAATGGATTTATTGCATAATCGATAATTTAGAGGGATGAATCTCCAATTTCATGGACAAACAATTTTTGGTCGGGTGGCTAAAGACTCCTCTTTTGCTGCCTGGTTTCATTTTTTGCCAAGAAACAGAAGCTGTAAGGGGGGCACTCCTCCTCACTTTCTTGACAGAATATATGAACCCACTGCCAAATATTAAGAATAGGCTTTTTTTGCATGAACAAATAGCCAGTCAGCACTCTCTTCTCTCACTAATTAGCTGGTTGTCCCATTGCTGCAAGAGTTTCCATCTTGTTTTTATCTAGCAGACACAGAGTGAGGAGAGAGAAACTGTAAAAGCAAAGAGGTGAAGGATCAAAGAATGAAAAAAGAGCTTTTTGGTAGTGACAGCCAAGTTGGCATTTGAAACAGAATGGAAAAGAATAGCTGGAAGGACAGCTTCCAAAGGAAAGAGGGTCAAGACAATGGACTAAAATAGTCCAGCAAAGACAAAATCCCTGCTATACATCTTCATGCTTTCAGGGCCATCTTGCTTGGCTTAACTGTGACTCTGTTTGTGTCAAGCCTGCTATTCCATAAGCCTGCATGTGTGTGAGTTCCAGAATAAAAGTGGCTGCAAAAACACTGCTTGGGTATTTGTGAACAATGCCACCTGGGTCCAATCTAATGCCATGCATCCACCAGTTGGCAAAGGCTTGTGAGTGCGTGCTTCAGTTTGTCCGCGATGTTTGTGGGCCTGATTGAGTGGGAGAGTGTGTGTGTGGGTTCCTGCATGTTCAGCGGCTCTCTGCATGTTTGTATAAAGCGGCTTTGACACTGCAATTCCTTCTGTGACAGCATGTCTCCCCTGAGAACTTCCTGCCCTTTTCCTTCTCTACCTTACAATTTACCCTTTGCCTACATTTCTACCTCTCTCTCTACACCGTCTGCCTTATACCCAATCATCTGCTCTTCTTTTCCCTCTCGCCTCTTAAATTGAAACGATACAGTTGCGAGTGTTTATGTGCTCAGTCTGGTCAGTTTTCTGGCCCGTATAATTTTCCTGCTTGGTAATTTGCAAAAGCATTTCCCCAAAAACATCAATGAATAAAAAAAAAAAAAAGATCTTATCAAACACTGATAGCAAATGCAAATTTTTCTTTTTTCTGTTTTTATGTATAAATAATTTACCTTTTTCTACATTTGAATTACAGGTTAAGAGAATAATGGTAAATACAATCTAAAGATTGATCATCATAATTAACAGGGACGGCAATCAAACATCAATCTCTGCTAAAACCCATCTACATTAAGACTTCTAATAAATTTATAAAAATAATATTTTTCCTCAGTATAGACCAGATATGTAGCAGTTGTATCCTAAACATTCATTTAAAAATACTTCAGACAGACTTAAAAAAAAAGAAAAACCTCAAAAACTGGAATGTATGGTGGGAAGAAATGTTCTACACACTGAAACAGATGGAAATCATGTTCTGTTTTTTAAATGAGCATTTGAAAATTTTACAGTAGGCATGACCTGAAGGGAAAAAGACATTTGTGGGATGCCAAGATTTGAAATAGCTGTTCATGATCAATAGGTCATTGATTTATTGCTGGGTGGAGATACTGTGCTAGCAAGCTAACCTTAAAGTTACCAATGCATGCAAACCCAAAAAATGTAATATTAAAATAAACAATTAATCATTTATTAAGATGTATGGTTAACTGACAATAGAAACAATTACAAATAAATTGTCCTACAAAGGATATGCTGTATGTTGATTAGTCAGCGTGTAACGGAGTCAGGTTACAACAACATAGTACCATTGAAATTATAAATAGTAATGCTAGTCTTGGTATTTAGTTTAAATGATACCAATAATCCTGAAATTGCAGGAAAAATGCTATTTGAACAATTTTTAAAGTTGGTAGAAAGAAATGGATCAAACGCCATTTAGAAATGTTCTAGTTTTGTTTTTTGTAAAAGCTGGATTTTCCCATAGTTTTGGTTTTAAGGATATATATTGTCACATTACAAAAAAATGTAAGTTCTAATGACATGAATTGATCCTTTCACTGTTTAACTAGAAATGGCTTATTGTAAACAAGGCTTTAGCTGAGTCCTCAGAACCAGAAAACCCATTCCAGTTTTTATTACTCTAAATTTCTTTTCTGTTCCTTTTTGTCAGTTTGCAGTGTTTATGTGCGTTATCTGAGCTCACTGTGATAAACGGGGTTAATCATCTTGCAACCGCAGCACAGGATGGGTTCTATTAACTGCAACAGCCACCATACCAGAGCTCAGTTTCTTGTCAATGTGTGTGAGCATGTTTGTGTGTAAGAGAGCCCAGGGAGGTTCTCTTAATAAGGCTGACAGCCTCAGGAAAGTTAAAGTACTTTTTTTTTTCTCCTCCCTGTTCTGTGGCTCTGCAAATTGGGTGCACATCTGTGTGGAGTCTTACTTTTTAGTCTGTTCAAGCAGATCTATTGGTCTGTAGATGCGACTGTTGGCAGGTGTGCATTCTTCTATAGGTCTGGGTAAGGTACACAACACATTACCTTCATCCCAGACCACCTGAGCGCAACATGACAAATGCACTTATGGTAATAAAACATTGTACTCTAAAGGCTACAGTTTGTGAGCTTACACAGGCTGCCTATTTCTCAGCTCGCATGATTTTCAGGTAAACATGTCTGTTCTTTGCTCCTTTGGCGTTTGCAGTATAATGCATCACCACAGGACAAGTGTTTTTACTTCCTATTAGACCGAACTAGGCTACAAATTTCTATCCATCATGTATTTTCCTGCTTTCATTCAAAAGTCTGAGTCACAGAGGGAAATGCTTACTCTATATCATAAATGGAAATCGAAAAAAGGAAGAAGGCTCTTTCAATTTATAACTAACACAATATCAAGACTCTGCCAAAAAAGGGATCAGTGATTAACACACATCTATAGCGTTAACTGTTATCCAGAGGGAATTACAGCTATAATGACCTTTTGAAGTTAAATACCAAATGAAAGGCGAGAAAAGGTTTGATTAGGATGATGGAAAGTCCAATATTGAGAGATTTAAAACCTGAGGTAAAGATATTTAGACATAAGTTACAGAGATACTTATGTACCTTTTAGAGGGACAGCTACAGTGTGGGACAAGGGATAAGATTTTGATTGGGACAAAAAATTAACAGCATGCATCTATTAACCTTTACATTATAATACAAGGAATAAAAGATGGATAAACTTTAGCCAAGGGCGGCAGTTGGCGTCTATTAGGATTCTTTGTATCTACGATAAAAAAAAAAATCATTCAAGAGGCTTTAAAAAAAGATTTCAGAATAACCTTAGTTTTATTTTTGCACCCGAATGGAGTATAGGGTATCAAAGCACTGTCCCTTCTTAACCTGTAGCTGCAAAGTTAGCTGACAAGAAGGCTAATAGACTTTACCATGCTCCAAGAAAGAAATGAGTTTCTTATGCAAGTACTTACCATCAGGGACCCAGCTGAAGCTGATAACTACTTCAGCTTCAGATATTCTAGCTGTCATAATCATCTCCCCCCCACCTCATGGCCATGGAACAGCTGCATTACTGTTTAGTTTTATTGCAATTCACCAATGCCATACTGCTCAAAGCTTTGTATCCTTACATGCAGCTTTAAATTAAGTAACTGATTTGAGTGCCTTGTTGGCTCTTTACATTCACAGTCAATCTATTTTGAGGAAATAACGAAGAAAGAAATAATAACTGAAAGGGAAAAATCCAAAAATAAATCTATTATTGTGTATAAAAAGCTTAGACATTCACTTGAGGAAGATTATGCTTGTAACTTTAAGTTTTAAATGTTATTAAGTGATTGAAGCCACATATGGAGATCATGTTATTATGTTCCTCCAAGTTTTCCAGTGTTAGCAGACATTCTGTGAAATTATGTTGATTTTATGTGTCCCAGGCAAAAAAATGCTTTGTGGTTAAATGAAAATCAAAGCCGTAAAGGTTGAAAATCTTAGGCTACTCAAAAATTTGTTTATCACAATAGGTATTTTATCATAAATGAAAATGAAGCTCTTGCTGTCATAGAATAGAATTAGATATTTGTCAACTTATTGTTCGAGGTTGTGGAAAAAATATTTATAGGCTATTTAAACTTTCACAGAACTCAAAAAATAAACAATAAGTTATTCCTTGTGCAATAATTCACAAACACTTACCTGGCACAGAAGTTCCCAGTGCGACAAACACAACTGCTGTGACAGAGTCTTTCAGACCTACGGTGCAGCCAAAGTGAGAAGCCAGGTCCCCTGAAAAATGTCACAGGAAGCAAAAGCCATGAATCATTACAGTAAATACTAAACATTTAACTGAATACAGTTTTAAACAGCAGCCTTACTTATCAATAAAGCAGTTATCCCTAAAACAAAAATTGTACATTTTTATTCAGTCATCAAAACCATAAAACAAATAACATTTAATCATATACAGCCAGTCACTAACCTCCTCCACTAGGATGTTAAAATACAAAAAGGCAGGTACAGTATTAATAAACAGGCTTTTAAGAGAGAGCATACACAAGTAAGGTAACGGAAAGTTGGGTGAAAGAAAAAAATGCTTGGTGGCAGAGGGTAGAGAAGCAACAAGTGTAACTGAAGCTTCGAGAGAACGGTGAAGCCAAGCCGGTTAAAGAGGAAGAAAGATTTAAAAGGAATCTTCATGGACTCCCATTGGAATCAGAAACACCCCTCACAGACATCTTTGGTGATATGGCTTGTAACTGTCATTTTTTATGTGTTTAGATATTTCTGAAGCAGAGGCAATTTTAGCTAAGGGGAAAAAACTACTAAAGTTGTCTAGAGCCTAATTTAAAAACCAAATGTTCCAGATTCTGATAAAAGAGTTCACTAGACATGTAATCCAAGAAGCTTGTGGTCCAGTGTGAACGTTACAGAATGATTGATGATCTGGGAGCTCAAGGCATCTGCTTGCATTTGTCCTCAGTGTTTAATCAAGTCCAAAATCAGCACAGTTATCCACCAGGAAACTGAAGAGCAATTCATGCGTCCTTCTGCTAACAAGCCTAATAGATATCACAGTTTGATTTCCCATCCAGTGATGGGACCTGTCTACACTTCAATACCTGCTTTATTGATGATGATATAACTGTGATTGGTTGGCAAACAACGCCTACCTGACTGAAACCCCACAGATAACCTAGGAAGTGTGAAAAAGAAACAACATGCAGAGAACCTGAGCCATTAAAGCAACCTGGATCTCTATCACAGTTTAGCAGATCCACAGACTGATCACCTCCACGTCACCCTCCCTGATGCAGTCATTCGTGAAGAAAAAAGCCCTGACCATATATGAAGTGCTTATACCTTTATATAAACATTATAGTAGCCCTTCATTTCTCTTGCAAGTCATGTCTTACGCAATATTTACATTTTTCTGAGGTTTTAATTAGCTGCTGATATGAATTATTAAAATAAACAGAAATAAACACCTGAAATATGTCACTTTGTATACAAATAACCTACAAAGAAATGTCATTTTCAATTGAATTATTAAAATAAAGACATTTCACAGAAATTATTTAATTGGTTAAGATGGATCTGTCAAGTGCACCATTCTATATGAAACTGTGCTCACCGATGACAGCAGTTAGCAGTCCAATCATACAGATGGAGACAACGAAGCAGGCCCAGCCGCTCCAGTACTCAGTGGGGGGGACGAAGGCAAACAGAACTTTCCAGAAGACGGTGAGGAAATGCATGACGTAGTCAAAGCAGGAGGGCAGTTTTTCCTCCCCGCACTCTTCATCATCGTCATCTTCACCTGAGGGGAAGAAGCACAGTTTAGGCTGCAGAACCTTGATTGGTTTGATCTGTCAATGTTAAAAGAAACATGAAAACAGCAAAACAGGAAAGTATTGCTGTTCTGTGATTTACCAAAGCAATTGAAGCCTCCTATAAATAAAAGATAAACTATATTTAGTTTGAGGCAATTTTTGTTTGAATGTTATGATTTTTTTGTAAGACTTTTTCACCTCGGTGGGCATTTCTGCAAAGGTGGTTTGATTTGATAACCGTGGAAACAAGAGGTTTGTTTACAGGTAGGTGTAGCTGATTGCTTACAGTTGGATGTCAAATGTATGATGACTAAGAAAACACAGCTCGACAAAAAAAAGCCACGACATACAAAGTTGTACACATAAAAAAACACTAATCTTACCACATTTATCATCAAAACCTTTTTAAAATCTGTTTTATCTCAATGTTAACTTGATATCATCCACACTGTGTTGATAAAACTCATCAATCAACTCTAATAAATGTCAGAAGCATTGTTTCTGCTCCTTCTGCCCAACGATAGTATAGGGCTCTAATCACTTCCTCAGGACATGAACTACAGCCATCCTGAATGGCTCTCAGACTGTGGATATTGATTGTGATTTAATGCAAGGGCCACTGAAACATAAAATTCAAATTACTTTCCTGCTCTGTGGAAAGCCACACACAGCCCCCTCACATTTCTGCTCCATTTAGAAAAGACTCAAACTCAAAAGCAAATGAGGCTCCATGCTGGTTTAGTGAAACGCTGTGATTGGGTGAATCCCGGTGAGAGCACTGATCTCCCGTTGATTTAACTCGTGTTATCCACTTCCCATTTACTACAAAAATTCCAAAAGCTGGCGATGCATTTCAGTTCCCCAAGCAACCAAGCACACCAAACATTTGCACTTCAATGAGTCCAGCTTGGGCAGTTTTCCACCGATTTGCCCCAACATTTTAACCACCATACTTGGAAAAGCATTGATTCTACCAACTACCAGTTCATGGACATTTTGCTTCAATAGACAAAAAATGTTCCTATTACTCCTGATAGTTTTTGTAGTAGCTTACAGTTGAATATCAGAGGCATGTATTTCAGAGACTGGTGAAATATTAGCATTCTTTTGTCAAGGAGGGTATCTTAGCTTTTACCTTGCACACAATCATATTTATTTTTACTGGAAAAAAAGTGTTTTAAGATGTTGGTATGAGTAGAAAAATTCAATATAAAGAATCCTTACTACTGTTGATGGAAACAAAGCTAATTTACTAATAAAATGACTAGAAAAGACACATTTTGGATTGTTCTTTCAGTCAACAGGGGTCTTTAATCTTTGAGTTAATTATGAGCTCATTTAAAAAATGAGGTGTGCAATTTCTATAATGTAGGGTTGATAAGCAATGTTGGTAATCTAATGTAACATACTATCATGCATTTCGTCAGGGGCAATAAACCTTGTAATTGAAAATAATTATTTCAATCATCAACCACAATTAAAGGGCAAAAGGTCGGTGCAGCAGGTAATGCTATGATGATGTGAAAAGACTTGAATCACACAGACAAACTTGGCCATGAATTATAAAACAAGTCCTGTCATCTGAGTTATATTGCTTTTTACTCTCAGCAGATGTCCTTCTCACACACGCCATCATGTCGCACAGGAGACATTTCCTTCACTGCCTTTCTCCTTTAGCAAATGCTGATGTGCTTTAACGGCACCTATAGCCCATGCTTTCTTTCATCTGTAAGTATCAATTTTAAAGGTGATATTTTCTGTCTCACTAAAATGCTCTACAGCTTATCCTCTGCATGTTTTACACATAAATTCAAACACCCTGATACAAGGTCTGCACCCTATTTCCGGGGGAAAGTGGATTGTATGATGGTTTAGGAGTGGATACATTTCTTTTTTAACAATAAACAACATAAAAAAAAGAAAAAAAGTAGATGTTTCTGAGGTTTAGGCACTTCTAGCTTTGCTTCTGTCCCCTGAATTTCAACAATATAATGAATAACACTGTAGTAATGTGATAAGCAGCTTGTTTGCGAGGTGTTGACTAACATTCAAACCATGAAATCTACTTTCCTTACAAAGGAGTTTTTTGTAGAAGAAGTGGCATGACATTGAATTCAGCTATGCAAGTCACTACCTGATCTGTAACATCAGCTCATTTCAAATCATTCATCTACGTCATCGTAAATAATGTAACTGCAGTCCTGAAAGTTGGATGCATGTGCATTTACTCTTTTGTGTTGCTTGCCTGATATCATCATCGGGAATACTTAGAGCAGTCTGGGAAAATATGATTAATGTTTATGTACCTTATATTATGCAGTATACAAAAGAAGTACATAAAAATGCAAACGCACATTTATTAAATCTATAGCCAAAATATAATAAGGAGTTGTTTGAAGACATTTATTCTGGTTGCAGATTTGCAAATAAGCTGATGCTGCAGATTGCGCTACCAGTACGGATCAGGTAGTGACAATGCAAAACCTTCCTAAGATACAGTAATGGAGGAATGTGGTGATAAATGGTGCCACCTGAACACAATGCTACTGCCATGATGGGGTCATTACTTTGGCAGGAAACTGGCTATGGTAGCCTTAAATTATATTCTTGGTAACCAGCCAATGTAAGACTTTGTCCATGAAACACTGCCAATGCTTTAACCACATCTGAACCAAGACCCCAAAATGCTGCTACCATCATGATAAACTATCATAACCTTTTAGTACCACCTCATGGAGGTTTTTAGAGATGTTCAAAATCTTAAGGGATACATAAAGCTCCAACAAGGCCCATATTCTAAAAATACATTAAAACACTATAATTCACTACAAAGGTCATCCATGTTCTGGTTGGTTTATTATGGTCCTCAAGCAGGCTGAAGGCATCCTACAATCAGGTTCATACTGCACAAATACAGTTGATTAATCTTACAGGCCTCATTACCCGTTGGCCTGGAATTGATAGGTCAACATTTTTGTTAATTTCTTATATGGATCCTAATATTTATGCCAGAAAGGGTGACATTTCAGTATAAAAGTTGGGAATTAAATCCAGAGCTACATTTGCATCTATTTAAACTTAAAGCCACTAACTTCCCATTTTTATTAAGTGGGTTTGTCATACACAAAGATGCAAACCAGTCACAAGTAATTAATTGTGTGCTTGTGGAAAAACTGTATGAAAATCTGCTTACAAAGCTAAATAAGATGCAGCTACAATGATCGCACCGGTCAGGGTGTCTGAAGATTTCTCACCAAATGCAAGCTTCAGGCAGCGATCAAATCCGTGCAGTAGGTCTTGATATTAAAGGGATCATTGATCAGTGGAGATTTCTCATTAAATACTAGGGAGGCTAAACCTCCCTTGAAAATCATAAATGAAGTGGTCAAAGATGCACTGTTAAACTTCATAAATGTAGTCACTAAACTGCATTAAATGTGCACTAAAATGTGATTAATTTCATTAATCACATTTAAGCAGGACACTACTTGGTTTCTATGCAAATCCCCGTTAAGGTTTGAGCCTTCGTGCATTGAAGCAGCCAGCGAGAAAGTAGGGTCCTGATTGGATAACATTCAAAAATCTGTCACTGCCATTGAGGCTGAACCTCTTATGTGGTCTATGGAGCAATGGGGGACCAGGGGTGGGTCATGAAGCTGGCTGCTCGATGCTGTTTGGCCGAACACACTAAAAGACCTGACTGACAGAGGGAGGGTTTTCTCATGAGACTCAGACAAGATGATAAAGGTGATCATTCAGTCAAAAAAAGTTTACTTGCTTTGCTTTCTGGAGTTTATTAATTCAGAGCTCAACAGCTCTGTCCATAAAAATAAATGACAAAATCCTAGTTATTGCATGTTTGCATCTTGGTAAAATTTAGTTTGTTTCTTTAAGTTTGGATTTTAACACTATTGACCCTCTCCCTGTTTCAGAGACCAGCAGCTGCCACTGTAATTGATGGGTGATAAAACATGGACCATGGCATACAATTTTTTCCAGTTAAAAAATATTATCTTAAGAAAAAACAAAACAAGAACACATAACCAGTAAACTTAAAAATAAGATAAAGTCTTTCTTTTTTTCTGCGTAAGCTGCAGAAATGTTCTGGAAGATTCTAGATGATGCAATGCAGACATTGTCTTCTTTACATCCATCTTCATCCTTCGGCTCAGACTAATAATTTATCTCTTTAATTTTTCATCCTTTCTTTATGCTTAATTTATGTTTTTCCACACTTCTTCCAGCCATTTTCATAGTCTGATGAAGCCGATACATAATACTGTCTATGACTTTCATATTTAATCCATTACCCATCTACAACCTTATAGGACCTTTTCAACATCAAACGGTGTCCTCACACCATTCCTTAGACATTTTTTCCAATACTGGACATTTCATTTTGGGATATCATAAAAGATGAACCACGCAAAGCTATACTTACTGTAGTTTTATGTCCCCAAAATATTTCTTTCTAAAAAAACATGAAATGTATTCAAGTAGAGAAAGAAATAGACCATCCATCATATGTTTCTTGCCTTATGGAGGTAGATTGTTCTTATCTCTTGTTGCTCACTGACCTCGTTCAAAAGTTGGAATCTCACAGGGCTGACAGATGATGAACTACAGCTTTTTTCTGCAGGCTGCTAGCCAAGCGAGGTGTGTGTCAATGAGCATGTCTGTATGTAGCACTCTGTTCTTAGAATGATATGGTCTGTGCTCACAAGATTTGTAAGAATCCTCCCTGACACAGTCGGTTTACACAAGGTTCTCATCCAGGCTCACATACAAGCACCACAGTTTGAACCTGATGTGTCCAAACAAGCTGCAGTGCAGAAAAAGAAAACAACAACTAAGAATCGTTCAAAAATTTCTCTCTAATCAAATCTTTCTACAGGAAGGAAGAATTCTGTATCTCCCTTAACCAAAGGTTTCCTCGCAATAAAAAGGAGACTTTAAGAAGAAAGTACACTTTAATATGTTTAAGAGATCTTAGCAACAATTCTGGTTTTATTAATCTCACACAAAAAAATCAACTCAATTTAATACCTTAAAGTAAGTAATTTCGGAACGCAGTTAATTATAATATTTGCAATCAAGTCACTTGATTACCAAGTGTTCTATTTGAGTACTTGGATAAAAAATTGGCACCTTCCTCAAAAATTTCATTTAATTGCTAAATATTATTTTGTGAATAATAGAAATACATGAAAGAGAAAGTGCAAGTGAAGAACTAAATTTATTCCTTCTTTGAAAAAGATTTAAAAAATCTAATATAATGAAATAATGTATATTTAGTGTTGACTTTAACATGAAAGCTCTACCCTCAACATACCAAATGCTACTTGAACACCTAAGCTGGTGACAAAAGAGGAGAAATCAAACAGTGGTTACTGGGGAAGCATTTGAAAACTGAATCAAATAGTTTCTTTTGTTTGTTCATTAAGATAAACAAAATAATGACCAACATGATCTGATGTTACTAAGATATTTAAGATGCTGAATTGAATACTGGTTGTATGATGTAGTAAGTGAATTATGATGTATTAGGAAAATAATCCCCATTTGTTTAAGACAGGCTGGAAACACGAGAGAAGTTAAATTCCTTGTTTGGGCTCACAAACCTGACCTATCGTGATAAAATAGAAATTAGCATTGTTAGCAGCTACATTTAATCTGTTGCTTCTGTTTTAAAATGTTCCCAACTTCCGTTTTCTGTCAATTGTAAAGATTGTGGTTGTACAAGTTATTTATAAGTGGTGAGAGGCTCTTCACCGATTATATAACCAAGTGTTGTCAGGCAGACTGACAGATTCAGTCAGCACAACAGGACATCCTAAGAGCTAAGGTCTTCAACGTTGTCATACTAGTTTTTGGTCTGAAGCCCTCAACTTTATATCCGAGGTTCAAAACATAAGTTGAATATTTTATCCAGGGGAAACAACAAACTAAAAAGGAACTTGATGCTGCTCTGCATCAATTAAATCAATTTTAAAAACAGTGCCCTGGAAGCCAAAACAAGTTAAGATGAAACTCTTGGCTGACAGGGTAAGTATCATCAACACAGAAGGGAAAAACAGTCCATCATCTATCCAATGGATACAGATGACTTTATAGATTTCAATACGGTCCCATGAATGAATAACTTTGATTATTTAACAGACTGATCGGACAGACCTTTGGTCTTTCACACAGCCTCGCCATATTTCATAAGCTTCAAAGATTTTGTTCTGTATGTAAAAAAAAGTTGCATTTTTTTAACAAATAGACATTTTTACATAATCTGAGAGGCAGTCTTATTGTACTATAGTCAGACTGCTGTGTGACTAATTATGTGTGCATGAACTGTCTGCCAAAATTCCCGATGACATGCTCATGTTTGTATTCATGCACCACTGGTCCCCGTCAGGCTGTCTGTCAGGGGGCACACACTGAAACACAGACTGAGAGTCAAGCTGGCAGATCCAGCAGTCAAAGCTTCAAGCATTAAGCAGAATCCTCACTTTGGACTTCATCACAGAGTTTCAAACATTACTTGAGCCAACCTTTCCTTTTTGGCCAGAAAACTCTCCTGTCATCCGAGGAAGTGCATTTGAATTTCAAAGCCCTGGTAAGGTTTTGAAAACAGTTATCAAAGATGATGAATGAACTATTCATCCAATCTCTGACAGTTGATAAACACATCAATTAAATAATAGGTAATTTAGTGAGCTCTTCAATCATCGTCTGTAAGTCACAAAATACCTTTCGTTCATGGCAGACTGTAAAAACAACTTTGGAAAGTGTGTATAAAAATAAAATATACATTACCCTGAAAACTGTTTATGCCTCTTGAACATCAATATATTGAAGTATTAGGTACAGACAAATGCTTTTTACATGCAATTAAAAATAAATGTATAATATATGGCATGCATTTTTTAGGTCCAATAAAAAAAACGAAAGTTAAGTCCAGTTAAATCATGTAATCAGCAGAAAGAGCCTGCAGGTGCAGTTTATCTAGTAAAAAGCCATCTGTTAAGGCCTCATGTTTTATTCTGAGTGACGTAACTGAAAAGCATCATGAATACCAAGAAACGCAGCATATATTGCAAAGATGAGATTACTAGAAAGGCTTGGTTTCATTTTTCTCCTCTGCTGTGGCCGTCACCTTATATACTCTAAGGGGGGGTATTGTAGCCAAGAGAACCATTATAAGAATCACCTCGGATGAGCCTAAGAGTTCAATCACTTCAGTGAGAGTCTGTCCACAGGGGAACTTATTTCTGCAGTTTTCAAATCAGGTCTCCCTAAAAGAGAGACAAAATAAGAGTCACTGTTGACATAAAGGCCACTAGAACTCATGTTTTGACTTTTTTGTTGAAGCGGCACATCATGAAGGTCTTCTGTGCAGCTGAGATTTCCATTAAGTTTGTGGCCTTCATGCAAAACACTGGCAGAAAATTGGACTGAACCTTTAAAACACCATCCTAATGAACAAACCTCTTTTGTGACTGAAATACACTGCATGTGTTTCATTTATGAGGCACTGGGGAGCTGGTCAATACCGAACAGGACAGCAAAAGAAGTTGAATAAAGGGGCTGAGATTTAAAAACAGGGTGTCAGCTTTGACTAGAATGATTTAGATCAAAGCTTGTATAAATGTTTCTTTTAATAAACTCTAAATTCATGGCACGACTTAGAGAACATTAACAGGAGCTCTGCTTCCAATCTGACACAGCTGAAGCTACTGTGCAAATGGGCTGAATATACATGGATGCCCCACTTTTCAGATTTTTATCAATAAATTAGATAATTAAATGTACTTATTTCATTTAATATTATGAACTCTGCTGTGCTGTTATATGATAAAAAGGTTTAACAAAGTTAAGGGAAATAATTACTTTAATGGATCATCCTCATATTGAGATCTATTTCTTTTTAGCCTTTGAAGTCCTTTACCTTATTA
Organism: Jordanella pulchra; assembly: GCA_034780135.1. Taxonomy (NCBI): domain Eukaryota; kingdom Metazoa; phylum Chordata; class Actinopteri; order Cyprinodontiformes; family Cyprinodontidae; genus Jordanella; species Jordanella pulchra. The sequence goes on from JAUZNJ010067024.1 coordinate 25,124, forward strand.
GCATAGGTCATCCGCTGATCAGGGGTACAAAGACCTTTGTTCTGTATTTTACTTCTTTTAGTTTATTTTTTTTTTTTGAGTGCCTTTTACTACATTTCCCTTGAGTGACAACACAGACTCTCATAAATAAAACACCTACACAGAGGAGTAGTTGACTGAACAACATAATACGGATTTAGTAATTAGAGGGCAGTGGAGTGAGGAGAGGTTGAACATTAATCTTTAGACTTTTTTCACCTTCTCTCCCTCATGCTTTGTCCTAGTAGTCCCCCTCAGCACCTTGATTTCCTGTCCATTGATTTTTTTCTTTTCTCCCATTGTCCCCTTTTGTTGCTTTTTCACATTCTTTCACCATGTTAACAAAACTTCTACTTTCCTTTCAATTTTTGTAAAAAAGGGCTTTGGTGAACTACCGCCTCTGGGTTACACCTTTTAATTCATCATCATTGGCAGATAATTTCCTCATCATGTGCTTAATTTTCTTAAAATCCATCTTGTTTTAATTTAAGCAATGCTGTCCAATCAGGTATTCACTGCACCTGCCTATGGTTTAAATTTAAACCATATTAAAATGCACTTTTTAATGTGGGATTGCATGATTTGCTTTTGCTGTTTAGGTCTTTTTGTGTGTTTTTAGAACATTGTTAAATTTGTCTGACGTTGATAAGATCATATAGTCTTTACCTTCTATAGGTGCCTGGATTTTGAGACATGGCTGTGAATGGTCTGAATGCAAGACAAGGGAAAAAAAAAATCCAACCCAACTTTATTAATATAGAATTTTAAAAAGCAACAGGGGCAGAGCTCTTCATCAAAGCAGAAACACAAACACTATTCAATGCACTAAGATTAATTAAAAACAATCTAAATATATAAATAATTTTGACTGAAAGTTTGTTCACTCTGAACGTGTTCTGGGTGTAAATGCATCTGGTTTACATGCAAAATCTTTGGGGATGGCATCAAGCAGCATTGAGAGGTCCAGTGGTGCGTCCGAGCATTGGAGTTTTCCAGTGTTTGATGCTGGAGTTCAGAAATCAGAACTTTTGCAGCTTGATGCAGACCATCGAACAATCAGAAACTCTGATTCAGGAGTTTTCTGGGGGACAGACACTACATGCAAGCTGTGATTGCATGCATGTAACTAAAGTAACTAGAATAGAGACAGATACTGTGAATGATTCTGATTTTGCTTATGCAGCTGAATGTTGTGCCTCAGCCTAAGGAGCAACTATTATTCTATTCAATCGGAATAAAAAAATATCTCAAGAAGTTATTCCTTTCATAGTTAAAACTGAAAAGTACAACTTACACACATA
>JAUZNJ010067035.1:0-26441 GCA_034780135.1 Jordanella pulchra
CTCTAAACCTGAGGACTTAATGGGATGAATGGAGTCTGCTGTGGTCTGGTGGCTTGGGTGGAAAGAAAACCAGCAGCAACACGGCCCTTTCTGGAACCACTTTGACACCCCTGCACTAGAGTTTATCTCATGTATCCCACCTTGCCAGACTCCATCAGCGGAAGACTCTGAGGTGCTCCTCTCTCCACTAACCTCACTCTGAAACAACCAACAATAAAATTCAGCAAGACACATCTGGTGGCATCAAATTATTAATGTTTGGAGCATCTACAAAATGATGAGCCTCAAACCAATGGTTGACAGTAAATAAAAACAGCTTTAAAGCTCATAAATTTGGTATTTAACAGTAAAAAAAATATATCGCAAGATAGCATGTTTGTTCCAATCTACAGAAAAGTATTAAAGGTCGAGTCCAACTCAGAAACAGTGAGTGGGCCAAACACTGATTGGCTTTGTAAACCTGATGTGTGGAGAGAATTTGGATATTCTTTGGACATACTTTGACTTTAGCTTGGTGGTTTAGACATTTACTTCAGTTTCTGCTTTAAACACTGGATGTTTAAATATACAGTATTCATTTATGTGCAATTTATATTTATTTTATATCTGTATATAAACCATATTCAGAAATTACAGATGACTTTAATTATTTCCTATGCTTTTTTAAATGATGTGTAGAAATATTTCATTTTATTCATCTGTTTGAATTGTTGCACTTAGACCTTTAAAATGCTAAAAATGCCTCCAAGTGAAAATTATTTATCTTAAAAAAAAAGATCCTTTGCTACCAACAAATGATAAATATCAAAACTGACACAAACCCCCTCGGTCAGGTCTGAGGTTTAAAATGGGTTTAGGTGAAGTGAAAACTGTCCTGTATTCAGACAAGTAGGATTTGCATCCTTTGAACCAAGGAGGTGAGTAACCATCTGGTGTGTTAGAGGCAGGCAGCCTGAAAAAAAAAAAATAAAAAACCCACCATGGTTTTGGACAAGTTCAGACAGATGGCATGAATGATTCCTGTATGCGTGGAGGCTTCAATAATGCAGCGTGATACAAGGTTTGCACCAAAATATGCTGCCAGATTACATCTTTATCAGTAATGAATGTTAAATTTATCAGTAAGACAAAAGAAAATTAGTATCTGTATCATGTTTATAATATATTAACTTAATCAAAAAGTTGTCTTATCATTACCATAAAGCATGTTATACAATATTTATGATAATATAAAGTAACTGAACTCCAATAATAAAGAAGGGGAAGGCAAAAATGTCCCTTGTTTGTGAGCCTGGTAAGGAATGTTGTGTGAAGAGAAGAATCAATGCTGATTAGATGAACATGTTTTTCTCCTGAGCTGATTTGGTTAAAAGAATATAATTCATCTGTTTAGCTATTTTTTATAGGCAAACAAGTCTAACTTTGACATATTTGATATATGATTCAGCGACAGACCCTGTCTGGATTTGGTTCCACTGTTTGGATAGAAAAATGAGTTGTAATAATTTGCACTGGGCCAGAAAAATAATCTGCTAGGAGATCCAAAGAAAAGAGATAGACGTCATGGTTTAAAACATTTGGTTTTTTAACCTATATTGTACAATAATTATGGCTAAAGGTCAATTTTCATGCTTAAAAGCTTAAGGAGATTTATTGAAACAAGTCGTTTTAGCTGAAACACCTCATGTTTCCCCTACCTGTCATGACGCAGAGACTTCATGTCTACATACACTGTACAGGGATCAGGACCAGTGGTTCCCTGTGACACATTAAAAAAGTTACAATAGGGTCACATCTTTTATGATGAAATATTCAATTTAATTATTTTACAGGCAATGGAAAAAGAGAGGGTATTTCTGCTGCCATTTGAGGTGTCAGTGAACCCAACGCTAATGTCTGGTTTACCTGCAAGCAGATTGCAAGATTAACTCTGGAGCCAAAAGCAGTGCTGACAGCTCTGGACGACAGTCCCAAATCCTTAAACAGCTTGGAGAAGGACTGTGAGAGGGCAAGGCGAGGGCGTTCCTCTGCAATCACTACGCAGCTTCTCACACACGAAAGGTTCACCCCGCGGGCCTAAAACCCATCCAGACACAACAATCATATCCAATAATCTGTTTGCCAAAACTCCTGATTCTGTGTGTGTGGATGTCCTCACCTTCAGTAACTCAGTCTGAGTGCCCAGCCCTTTAGTACAGAGCTCCATAACAGAGTAGGAGCAGAAGGTGTCCCGGATGCGGTACTGACTGAGCGTGCTCAGCCACAGAGACAAGCAGCTCTCCAGCTCAAAAGGAGGGATCAGGATGGACTGGTGACCAGAGTAAACACTGCAGGTAAAAGGGGAAAAGAATGATTAAGGTCTGGAAAAAAAACAGTGTGGACACAAGCCTCTGGGAATGATGGAAATGCACAGAAAGAAATGGTCTATTGTACCTTGCAAGGCACCACAAGACAAAGCCCAGACCACAGTATGGATCCAGGCAGATGGCTATTTGGCGAGATGAGTAAAGCTCACACTGAAGCTTTATGGAGCGACACAGGGCACTGACTGCTGCATGAGAGATCTGCAACAAATAAACACAAGAGGGTCATTAATATTATCATTTTCTGACATATGTGTCTATACAGCAAATATATTATCATGATCTACAGCAATGTGCAGATATTTGCTACCTTTTATTGTTTTCTCTTTTAAAATGTGTTGTGGTCAAAGGGGGGTCAAAGAAGCCATCTTTGTTAACCTGCAAAAACCATCCCTTAACAGAGGAGGTGGTCTCAGACATAACTTGACACCCACATACAAAGCACCACCTCCACCAGCTCTCACCTGACCCACATTCCAAAAAGGCACGTGACCGAAACCACTCTGATGAGAGAGTTAATGACCAATCAGAACCCCCCTAACGACCATCAACACCCCCCAGGTGCTCTCTGTGGGCCAACCAGTAGGAGGGATCAGAGTGAACTTCTTTTTTGCTTTTTTTTCTCTCCCTTTATTCTTTTATTACACCTACAGTTTATTTATCTCTGTTTCCTCCTGCATCAATCAGAACTGAAGAAGCCTCTTGGTTTGGTTTTCTAGAAGTTGTTTCACCTGAGAGGTGAAACAACTTCTAGAAAACTTCATGTCCAGTTGCCTAAACTGAACTTTCCAAGCGTCACCATGACCTGGATGACTGAGAACCTTCACAGAGATGTCTTCCAACCTCGCAAATGATCGAAACATTATATTCAAAATCGATTTTGTGGATACTAAGCGAACGGCATCCAGCTCAACTTACACACTAATGGCAACTCTAAGGTTAGGGTGACAAAAGTAAAAGAAAATGACCATATTAACTAAGAGTGGGAGCTACGAGAACAAGCAGAAGAGTACAGCTGTGTTTTGGCCACAAGTGGAAGCATCATTTGAAAAAACAAATTCAAAAATTACTTGCTTCATTTCTATGCATTTTTTTTTCAAATATCAGTTCCACTCTTTGTTCCCGAAACTTTAAGAACATCCCCACTTCTACTATTCTAACTTTACCATCTCTTCTGTGGCAGACCCTTGTCTCAATTGGGTGCATGTCCCTGCATGGATAATCCTAACTTGTTTATCAAGGGATAATAAAATGTCACATTCATGCTTGTTGTCATGATAACAGTTTAATTATTTGGCTGTTATGTTTTAAAAAATGTAAGAAAAATAAGAAGTTGTTGTTTTTTCCCAGTTGAGCCTTTTTTACTTACATTTAACCAGACTCTACTGGACTCTGCAGGAGCCCTGATAGTTTGACACGATAAAGCAAATATCAAAGGTCCCAACACTTGATGGGCATTCAACAATCTATATATTTTTATTTTTCATTCCGTTTATATGTTTTCTTCATAATCTTCATATTCTGAACTGTTTATGAGGCACTATTTGATAGAAACATGTAAAAAGCCGAATCTCCCACCTTGACACCAGTGAGCATGCCTGTAGTAGAGACGCTGAAGTCCAGATAAGCTATCATCTCTGCGGTGGGAGGCTTGTAGATCTGCGGAGGCCGGCGGCGGGGAAGGTCATCTGCGAACAAGCAGAGTGCAAAGCCTTTACCGGTTAGAAAAGGTAACACCACAGTTGGGAAGAATGAAAAAAAAAAAACATGTTAAAAGACATTTTATTGGGATGCTTCTTTTATAACTATCTGAGTACCAAAAATTGACTCTAAGTTGGGCTGAACTGAAAGTGAAGCCAACTATAATATGCTGATGTGAAGCATGTTTAGGTTTATTACCCGTATCAATGATGGTTGGCCAGGTTTTGATGTTCACAGAGGCTGCAGCCTCTTTAGAACGTAGAATCCTCATGAGGCTCTGTGTTGTAAGGATGCAAGCAGCTTTACTGACCTGCCAACAAAACATAGAGATGATTCATAAGCAGAAACAGCTAAAAGAAATCTAGATAAGAACATTAAACACCCACACATCCATTCATGCAACAGGATCAAGCTGCCTGATATTGAATCGTTCAGGCAAGGTTTCTATTACTATTACTGATTTAGATTGGTTTTCTAAATGACATGTCTGATCATTAGGTTGTTTTTTTTTAATTTAAAATACATTCCTCTCCTTTTATCTAAAACATTGAACTTTGTGGTGTTAGGATGAAAAAATGAGAAAAAGCTTAAAAAGTATTAATACTTATGTTTGTGCAAGGCACTGTAAATAGTTTGAGTACATAAATATCACCAATTTTTACCTCCGCCAAGGAGGTTATGTTTTCATCTGCGTTTTTTTTGTTTTTCTGTTTTCAAAATAATTTGAAAAGTGTCAGGTGGATTTAGCTCAAATTTTCACAGAAGGGGCGTATTACAACTATTGAGAAATGATTATAATATGATGATGATCCGGATAACTGTCAGGTTACAACAGACAAACAAACGAGCTGCTTGGCGGAGGTCTGCGCTCTCCGAGTGCTTTTCTAGTTGGATTACGTCTCAGCTTAAATATTAGTATGTTAACATAATTACCAAAAAATAATGAAATAAAAAAAATTCTAAGTAGACATAAAGTGCCCTACATCAATAATCATCCGAACAGTAGGCAGAGTGGCTGCCAGGTTCTGAGGGTGAGGAGGCCTGACGTTGACTGGAACACAGCCGGCGTAGAGACAGCCATAGAAAGCTGCAATCAGATCGATCCCTGGGGAAAATGCAGAGCACAAAAAACATCAGATTATTTAGGTCTAACAGAAAGTAATTGCTTTGGGAACAATATTCACACATAGAGCCTGAGCCAGAACTTGCCAGGAGGATAGAGCAGCACAACATTCTCTCCCGTGTTGATGCTGCTTTTCTCCGAAAGGGCAGCCGCTATCTTCTCTGCTCTCTTGTGGAGCTGGACGCAGGTCGCCGTGCCAATGGTTACACCCTAAAGGACAAACGTGGAGATAAAAACATATGATGGACAGTTATTTAGAAATCAGAGCTATAAAATAAAGATAACATAGATACATAACCGCCTGTAAATCTCATTAAGGTTGTACCTTTGCGTTGAGGAGAACATAGAGGATGTGGTCTGGGTCTGTCTGGGCCCTCCATTGAAGAGCTTCAGTCAAATACTGATGCTGCAATTTGATGAGAAACCTAATGAGAAGTTGTACGTCTAAAGAAGGTGAAAAAACCGCAGAGGAAAAACCTGGGTGTTTTATGCAAAAAGAAGAAGAAGAAACTGTTGCTTCGACTCTGCACTGCCTTTTGTACAACAGTCCGAAACAACCTTCATAGTTCATAATTCTCACACTGAGTCAACACAGCTTGTAGGTAATGAACAATAGCTTAGGATGTGAAAATCAGAAGATGCATCACTTGTAAAAATCCATCAAGCATGCAGGTTCTTGCTTATGTTTGCTCATTAAATAAAGCCACAATACAGCACACAGGTTAGGATGTTACCGACACAAACACAGGTGTGGGAAACATGCCAGGCAGGACTGTGGTTCTTACCATCACAGTGGGCCACATACAGAGCTACATCCAGAGAGACATAAGGGCAGAGAGAAAGAAGAGTCTAGATTTTTATGTAAAACTAATTTCAGCCAGAGCTTTGACCATTAGTATTGGGACAGTGGAAAGTATTCAAGCGTCACTTTTTATAGCTAAAACAACTATATTGAGCATCCAATGTGTCTGCATGCACATCATTCATGCAGTTTATGTAGTTGTAGATGCTGTTAGTAATTTATTAGATCAGGGCCTGTTTCAAATAGTGGTAATTGATTTGTTGAACTTATTCTGAGACCATTTGAGCTGAGACCTAAGACCAGAAAAAAATTAGATGTGGCCGATCCTTGAGGAGCCTGTAAACATTAGAGAGCAAATGTTTCTTATACTCCACATGATTATAGGTGTTTTTAACTCTGGGTTCATTGATTTATGAGCAAACTGTTTTTTTAAATTATTTGTTTAGACTAAATAATTTATTCGTATATTTTCAGGGAGGATGGAGGAAGTCCTTTGTGCTGGTCTTCATTTTTATGGAGATAACAAACTGTCATGGATGTAGGATTCAACCTTACGGTACAGATGCTGCTCACATTGTTATCATATTTATACACCACTGTCTATGATGTCTGCTTTCTCTGTCAGTAAAGAGGGGAGAGATCCTATCAGGGACACTGAAGTTCAAATCCAGACTGAGATCAAGGTGCTCAGAAAAACTTTTTCTTTTCTTTTTTTTTTATTATAAGAGAGCTAAGGATTTGTTCAGTTATGTGTTACAACAAACCGTTGCAGACAGAAAAGCTCCAAAAACACTTGTAGAGTAAATCAATTTATAGAATTAACTCCCCCAATAACTCTTACATAAACCTAAACTCACTTCACACCTTCGCTAAAGCTAACCTGTTAGCAAAAATGGAAGCGACAACCAGCAATATTTTGCAAGATGTTGCTGGTCCTCACTTTGGTACAAATGGTCCTCAGTTTGACGGTGAATCTAAACCTGATGCCAGACCTGAAGCACAGACACACACACACACGATTTATGTTAAATAAGTGTAGTTATGGGGAGATCATTTTGATTCTCTTCTTGAATTACACTCACACATTGATTCAGTTTCTGCCTTTTTAAATCGTATTACTTTTGCAGCAGGAGCAGGGTTGCTTATTGTGGTAAATTTGTTTCGATAATCTCCAAATCCCATCTCTAATATTTAAGTTCCACCGATTTTGACTTCTAGTCTTTATTCCATTGATGCCATCTTCTCATTAAAATCCTGAATATCACAGAGCTGAATCAGTTGACTTAGCGTATCTGTTTTCTATTAAGATTAAGTTAAGCCTGCTTTCTAAAATGGGGTTCAGGAGTGTCCATTGGTTGGGCAAAGTCCTAAAGGATAAATTACCTTTCGGACAAGATCCTGGTCTTCGATCATGCCGAGGTCCCTCCCTACAGCCTGGGCGATCCGCTTCCCTGCCACCAGGTTGCCCACCATGACGGATGCAGGACCTACACCGACTACAGAAGGAGCAAAACAGCATTAAGAGGCAGAGGTAAAAAAAACAACAACACAGATCTAACATAAAAGGGGATTTAATGACTATTTAGTCACGGTGAATTATATTAATGGGATTAACTGCAGTTTTTATGTGAATGCAACAGGAGTGTAAAATATAGAATATAGAATATAAATGAAAAAAGATTCTAAATAATTCAGGGAGATGGGTTATTAAAAATAGGTGGAAATAGAGAGAATAAAAGCTTGAGTTTTTTTTCCGTTTTTCTTACAATTTGATCATTATTCTGCCCAACAGTTGATTAAACACTGCCATCAGATATCACCAACCATTACCTGACCGCCAAGTGTGCAGGTTTTTAATTATTGATACATTATAAATCATTATTTACTTTTCAATACCGATGTTACCGAACACAAAAACACAACACAACACAAAAATAGATTTCAATTTAAAAATATCCAAGTATTTTTGTAGAGAATCTCTAATCATGAGAAGTTCCTCCACTGTCACACTGACCCGGCTGCTTCTGGCGAGGCTTTGGCAGGTTAGTGACACACGTATGTGGACACATCAGGATGTTGCAGGGGTGCAAGCTCCCTTCCAAGAAGAACTGCTTGGTGTCGGAGATGTGGATACCACCAAGAGGCGTTTTGGGCAAGGTGTTTGCCGGGACCAGTGCCAGACAGTAGAGACCGACCTGATGAATGCTGTCGATAGCCTGGAGCAGAAGCCAGCCAACTAAGTCAAATATGCTCAGCAATGTTTGTTGTTTAAAGAAGTGAAATGGAAAGTTCTTGATTTACCTGCAAGACTCTACTCATCCACTGGAAGCTGTCCTCCTCACTGGCATCTGGCCGTTGCTCTGCAACAATTACTACCCTTTCGTCATAGAAAACCGTGACTGAAAACACAGCGATCCTGTGACAGAGTAAGAAGTTTTATTTTGGTTATGAAGTGAAGAACTATGAAAAAGTTTTCAAGTTTCTGTATTGTTTCCTGGATTATGGACATGCTATGTTTGCTTTTACCACTAGATGTCAGTAGTGATAAACAAGCTGACACATGGTAATAAAATGCATGCCAACCTTCCACGGTAAACTGTTTTAACAGGCTCCACAGCCAAAGCAGTGGCCACCAGGTCATCTGCGTTGTGCCTCCGTCCGCTCACCATTAGCAAGCCTTCTATCTTTCCCACCACGAAGATCAGACTACCCTGTGCAGAGGGGGGGGAAGTACAAAGCTGAGCCACTGTCCTGCAAATGAAGGGAGAAATGATTCACACAACTAGAGGGAGAGAGTTTAACTTACTGGGCCAACAAACCCCAAGAGTCCTGAACGCACAAAGGGAATCTCCCCTATGGGAACTCCATTAGCATTAACTGGTATCACCTGAGCAAAGTTAGAAAGAGAGAAAACAAATGAGTGAAAACAAAACAGACAACCTCCTGTTTCCTGGTAGCACAAACACAGGAGCGTGTTGGATCATCATCCCCACCCCCGTCCCATACCTCGAAGGTGTTTTTGGTGAGTCCAGGCAGGCCGTAGTACATTGTGCCTCCAGCGCGGGAGTTGATTATTATCTCTCCAATCTCATCCGTTTTACAAAGCTGAGGAGGTCCGTCTGGTCTAACTATACACATCAGAGCTGAACGTATAAAAGAGAAAACCAGAAAGCATGCTATAACTGGAAGACTTAAAACAAACATCCTGGCTGTAGTGCAGATGCTTTTCTGTCTGGGATATTAGTTTATCTCACAGAGATAAATGATAGTAGGAGTTTGAAAATCTGATTAAATATATATGCACTAAAATATGATATTCACTTAATCGTGTTTTAAGTTTATCTCAGCCAGAAAAAAAACTCTTGACAGTTACAGATTGTTAGTCACTGTAGCTGGTAGCTGCTCTGCGGTTTGTTTGACTGTACTAACATGACAGACAGAACTAAAGGGTGTCCAAGGATTTGATACAGATTCTAAATAAAACAGGTAGTAATGTCTCAGAAGCTATTATCAAAAATCAACACACCTAATGATTATCAGCACGAACAACTGCATGACAATAAAAGCTGTTGGCAAGATCACAATTTTCTAAAAACTTTTATAAATAAGATCCAGCTTACTTTAGCTGTTATACCTTATTTATCATCCAATAACTTCAGAAGTTCTCCAGTAATGTGCTCTTAAACCATCCCTTAAAAGGAACCCAACCTGACTGCTGCCTTCTGGTGTCAGAAGCTTCTTTAAAAATCCAAGAATGCTTCAGTTCTGATTTTATTTGGAGTAAAAAAAAAACAAAAAAGTGCTGCATGCAAGATCTGCTAGTAAACTGAAATGCTGAGCATCCAAAAGGTTGCTGTTTGTTATGAAGTATCTTTGACTGTATAGTCTAATTTTATATTTTACCATTTAAATCCCAGTTTCCCATATGAACTGGCAAAAAATAAAGAGAGTCTATGATAATGATCAATTGGAACAAGTTGGTAAATTCTCTATTTATTTTGTTTAGACACATCAACTGTAAAAGTAAATTGTTGCAAACAAATGGAAATGCAAATGTTTTACTAATATGCCATTATGTGTCCTGTATAGATATTTTCATGCCAGACACTGTCTGATGGAACTTTTGTTGTGCTTATATATCCGTAAAGTTTGACTTTTTTTTCTCGCACCTTAGAATGCTGCATGGTCTTATTGCAGCTTACACCAAAGTCTGTATAGACAAAACATTCATATTTTTTGCCTTTCAGGTGACAGCTTCCACCTGTCCTCACCTCCGGGCATGACGTGTCCCACGTCTTGTACAGTCAGAGCAGAGTTCTTGTCCTCGGTGTTGACTCGGATGACCCCGTAGCTCAGGCCGCCCATGGAAAGGATGGCACGTGCAGGGAGGGGTGCACCTGGGACCCCTGGCCTAAAGAAAGCCAAAACTTGACTAATTTGTAGTGTTGTTGTGTGGCTCTATTGGCAACAAAAATATATTTGCTACTGTAGCTAAAATACAATGCAAAAACAGTCTAAATGTTAGTAAACATTTCTTGGAATAAATGCATTTAGCCTTCATTTCAGAAGGTAAATAAGATGCAATTTATTTAGTATTTTTACCCTTAAAATAAGATAATCAGATATCATGCACTCGAAATAAGAGACTGCAGTTTTTTTTTTCAGATTTTAAATGCGAATTGTCTTATTCCATTGGCAAACTGTCTCACTTACCTGCCCAATTCAAGTTAAAATGCCATTTTTTAAAAGAAAAATCAACATATTTAGATCTCAAATATTTTGCAGTCTATAATTCAAAACCTCGAATGATTTGATTATCGTTTGCTGTCAGTTCAGCTTTTTTTTCAGGTGCAGGTAACACAGGAGAGACTAACTCTTTTTCATTCTTAAGAACACACAAACAATTTGAAGAACAAAGAAACACTGAGCTACCTGCGTATAGCTACAGTCATGGCCTCAGGGGAGGCGGCACAGGGGCAGATAACCTCAGGCTTTAGTCCATGTGACTGAAACAGATTCAAGAAGGCATCACAGGAAGAGACGGACCCTGAAAAAGAGCAGATAGGCAATTCATTCATGTTAAATCTAATCCATTTTAGTTTGTAAAACCACAGTTAACAGGGTTCCTACACACTTTAAAATACCACATTTACAAGAAAGAAATTAATATCATAAACACAACAGCTGTACTATCTACATGTAGAATATTGTTCCCAATGGCCAGAAAAAGACGCTATAGATTAAGACTCATGATCATGTATGTATGTTTAAAATACAAACTGAGGACCTTGCATAGACTCCCATTCATCTTTTACCCCTTCTATAGCCTAACCATGACACTTAACCTTATGTATTTTTATGCCAGACAACCTGGACTCAGTGGGTTCTTACAGGGGTTAGCACCATCAGCAACAATGAGCATTCGTAGTGAAGCCAGGCTGATATCTCTCTGGTCCCGATGAGCCATCATGGCCCAGTGCAGATCCCTGCACTTCACCAAAGCTACACGAGCTGCAGAAGAACAACAAATACATTACATAGTGCCTTATACAATGTGACTCAATGTGAAAGATGGAGGTAATTTACCTTTATTCACATGGACCCTCTGCACCCAGGAGAGAGGACAAGCTTTCATCACAGCATAAGGGACACTAATGGTGTGTATCCTGTTCATTACAGCCTGAGGAAAACAAAAAAACACTGAAAAGTTTAGCTAAAAAAACTATAGGATAGACTTTCCTAAAGTTTTTATTTCAAGTTTTATTTAGGATTTTCAGCATATCTTTTGCATTCAATTTATTATTATTCATTTACATTTCCTCTTTTAAATTCCTTTTTTTATTTAAGGGGCATTTAACCGATCTCTCACTGATAATCATCTAAGTTTGTTTTTTTAACCTTAAGATTCAGTGAAATAAAATCTATCCTGCAAAGTGTATTCTATTCTGATTTAGAAGAAAATTACTAAAAGAAACTACATTGTAATGTATAATTTCTGTACCTTTCTGGGATAAAGCCATTAATGGACTATTAGCTTGTTTTGACTTGATTTCAAAGCTTTACTGAAACATGTTGTGTGCTTTCTTTATGGAACAGTGTGCTTTCTTTTGGTCAGTTGTTTTATTTGTGCTTTAGAAACAAAGTTGATATGATTGGTGAAGATTTTTCTCTTAATTTGTTAAAAAAAAGGACGTGTGGAAAGTGGAAACTTTAAAGAGATCAAAAATGGCTATTTGACTTCATGCAAGTTTGACCAATTCTTTGGTAAAGGGCTCCAGATATTATTGGAAGAATACATTCACTAAACTCTTGTTTGATGAGTTTATCCAGAGGGGAAATACTTACAGTGAGAACACCATGCCATAAGCCCATATCCTTTTTGAAGTCCAGAACATTCACCATGGTTTCACCTTAAAACAGAAATATAAAGAAGATTGAAACTTGTGCTGTTCTATTCAGGATATGCTTTATGATGGCATCATCATCCACTCACCCTCGCAGTAGTTGCAGGCCTGGGTCAGTGCCTGACAGTGGGTCAGCATAGCCACTTTAGAGACAGCAACACCAACCACCGTCCCTTCTTTACTGGCCTTATACTACAAAAAGATGGAGCATAAACTGCTAAGAAAAAGGTGAAAACAAGACCTTAATTATGTAAAAATTAATTCTCAATTGTGATTAGATGCACCGTTTGGGCCAAAAATGTAGTGATCACAGAAGGCGAGTCAGAGAAGAAAGTTTTGTTACCTCGATGTAGGCTGGATCAGTGTTTGCTGTGGGGACGTGCGGTTGCCAGTCTTTGGATGGCTTGGTCAGGTATTTAGAGTCTGTTATCACCCATTTCATTCGAGGCCATCCTGGCAGAAAAAAAAACATAAGAAAAACAAACATTTAATCATTTAGATTTAAAAAACTGGCACTTTAAAGCTGGAACCACTAAGACTCCTAACAACCCCTAAAACTGTCATTTTGACCCTGCATTAAAGGGAACTTAATCAGAAAGCTGTCATTTAAAAAAAAAAAAAAAAAAGTTTTTTTTGTTTGTTTTTTTTTTTAGCAGATATAATTATAAGGGTAAGTGTTATCCAGGTGAAAATAAAATGATGATGTGATGAACAAAGCCTGCGTGTCCTTTTAAACGATTTAGCTGAGACAGTAATACGTCATTCAAATTGGATAAAACTAAACAGTCTTGTCTTGTGGGGACTGCTACATATTTCCTGACAAAACACTTTTATGGATTCATAAACACAAACACACACACAAATCCCTGAGTTTAATAAACCCCCCTTACCAACACAGCACATTGTATGTGATAGCAAACAGCTATCCAGGTACTGCTTTATAAACACACACACATATGTATATGTATATATATTCTAAGTTATCTATTTCTTAGAACTGTTTCAAATTATTTAAATAAAGTATTATTACTTATGGTCGCCTCCTGCCAAGGACATTGAAAGCTAACTTACTACTATTGTTTAAACCTATTTTCTACTAACTATTCTAAGCATCTCAGGCTGAAAGCATCTGCTGCTGCTTCCAAAAAGTCTGTGTTTTAATCCGGCAGTAACCATGGTAGACCTAAGCAGCTTTGGTCAAACAAACCTTGATCCAGTTTAAAAAAGTAGAAGCTAGAAAGAAAAAGCAGAAACTAGTTTTCTTTGTTTTTTAAAGACTGTTTTATATTGTAATTGCTGCAACTTGGATGGAATAGCAAACAGAAACACTAACTGTAGAGCTAAATGTGTTATGTTTTAGGTTTTCCACTACCTAAAAACAGCTTCATTTTGATTGCAGATATGCATAGATAAAACATTTTTTTAATGAACAGCTTTAGAGAATCATTTTAGTTCAAAGAGTTTGGTTTATGTGGATTTTAGATAAGGAGAGTTCAATTCAACTGAATTCAAAAATACTTCATTGACCCCGAATTAAATATATCTGTAGCAACTTTGGGTTTTAAACAAGTTGATGGATTTTTTGATAAGGATTTTGTGTAGTTGTAGAGCCCTGGAAATGCAAAGATTGGTCCATTTATTGCTCTACTTTAATACTTTTATTGTTGTAACTGCTGCCTGTTCCTCTCCGACAGTGTATTAGTCCATATTCCAGACAACTTGCTTACCTTTGAATTGCATTATTTCGCCAGTGGGGGTCTTGGGCAGACCTTTCAAGCAGATCTCACTGGTCAGAGCCAGTCCAACTCCACAGCTGCCGAGCAAGAAGCCCACCTGGCTGATACCAGCATCCTGCACAGACGGTGTGAACAGAAATCAAAAAATCCTAATTAGCTACTAAACATACCTCTAAAGGCTCCTGTTTATTGGATGGGTTTCATACCTTGCGAGACAAAGGTACCTCAATGGGTACAGGTATAACTTCAGCCAGGAGGCAGCCGTAGAAGGCCACCCAGAACATGCCAGGGTCGCTGTTTGGGTACACCAGCGCCACCTACACAGATAGATACTTTCCCTTTAGAATTACATTAAGTCTAGTCATTTATTTAACGTACTTAACTCTAAGGTTAAGATATGATTTGACTGAGACGTCTTGCAGTTTGGTTAAAAAAGAAAAAAACAGTTGTTGATTTTCATTGTTTCCTAAAACATCAAGTTCATAAACTTAGTTCACTTATTGCTTACTAGAGCTTACGTTACTCATAAAGCTGCAAAAAGTAGCAAATAACTAAAGGAAAATGACATGTGGTTTTAAATGACTTCTAAAAATAAAGATCTGGATCCAGTGGTAATTCTTTGCTGCCAGCAGTGCTTCGTATCGATCTTCTCATTAACTCGGACTAACTTTCCTGTTCCTGTTTAGAAGCCTGTCCTTAGCTTGATGCTGCCACCATCATGACTGCTGGTAGGAATGGAAAATTAACAGATCATCTTACCTGTAAGCTTAGTTAACTAAACATCTGTAGACAACTATTAGCACTACCGTTAACTTTGGGGCATAAGAGTAAATGGGGTTGAATGCTACAGAAATCTCGACATCTGACATTTTATTTGCTGAAAAAAAAACGTGTGCTTTTCCTCCTGTTCACAATTGTGCACTACTCTGTGTCTACTTGTTGTGTTCCTACGTATAATTTCCCCAATAAGATGCGTGACATGATCAAAATGTGACGCGGTTTGAGGTTAATGAACACTGTTCGAAGGCACAGGAAGTCATTCCTTGTAACAGGTGGAAATTTCCCATGTAGTTGTCACTAGATTTGAATGTGATTTCTGTGCATGTGGCCTGTAGGTGAAAAGGGTCCAGAACATTGTTATGAAAAAAATCTGTATGCATGCTGCCTCACTCTGTCTCCAGGTTTGAGGATTTGCTCATTCTTGGTGCCCAGCTTGTTCAGGAGAGTGTATGCCAGCTTCACACTGCGACTCCACAGCTTCCCTAACACACACAGACGTTGGGATCAGGAGGAGGCAACACGTTACTACGGCCAAGACAATCTGATATCAGAGGAAATATGTATATATACATATATATATATATAATATAACTTGAATGACAAAACCACAAAGTTTGGACTTCCAGGCAGATTAAATAACCATAGAGTCTAACAACACCCTTTTTTTTGGGTCCAATAACTTTGTCTCTCACCATAAGTCAGGGTATAGAGAGGCTTGCCCGTTATGTCCAAAGCAGTAAGAGCAGGGCTCTTTCCCTGAGTGGCCCCCCAGCGAGCCAGCGCTGCCTGCAGGGCTGGTGGCCAGTTACTGACCACTCCCAGAGGCTCCCCTTTAACCGGGATGATCTGACGGCCCTCTGGCCTGGGCGTGTTTGGGTCCGGCTGGGGGACTGTGACAAACAGAGGAAACAGAAATCTTTTGGATTTTCAGGAGCAGCACAAATATAACTAAATGGAGTAAATGTTATTGTTAATATCTTAATGTTACTGTTGTATTTATTAGCAAAAACATATTGAACAACCCTGGTTTCATGAAGAAACTTGGTGTAAAATATTTTAAAAAGTTGTTAGCTATTAGAAAGAGGCTTTAAAGGTAAATTTAGCAAACAAACACACCAAAGCTTTAATATCAAAGTACCTCTTTGACAAAATAAAATATGCACTTTTCATTAGTATTAAACAGGGGTTACACTTTTTTTTATTCCATAAAAAAACAAAAACAGAAGTAGGACCGTATGATCCTAGTACTTTTTGAATGAAAATAAGGTAAATCATGCAAGTAAAATCAGTATAGCCTTGAGAAAGTAAAGAAACATGCATAGGCAGCAGCTGTCAGTCAGCGTTGAAATGATGTGAGGAGCTTCTTCTAATTACAGCTTCTAACCGACATTGATAGAGTCTTTGTTCCCACACATAAAGACCAAATCATAAAAACATTTAGCCTTCAGCATTCTACAGGAATGTTGTCATTGAATCAGTGGCTCTGTGCCATCGTCTCAAGGCAGGCTGAATTTGCACGTCACTGTCACGCACACTTAGACACGTAAACTGTCGTCCTTCTTTATACACGTTAAGTAGTGAATAATATATATGTTTAAAGTGCAGTAATAACTAATGTTTTATTTACTTTTACAAACCAATTAGTTACAGAGCTAGTTAGTGTAAAATGAACTTAGTTACTGCAACACATTCCTTTTTTTGTGTGTCCTGTTTTGCTAATAAAGCCCTGGAAATAGATGTCCCAGAGCCAGATAGTAGCCCAACAGCTTTGCTTTCAAAACCGGACCATTAGGACTCTGTCATAGGGTTCCACTTGTATATGAAACTTTATTGAAAGGGAGGAGAGCCCAGGGCCAAAAGTACTTGCTTTTAAGAGGCGTTTCTATATTTTACAGCATTTTTACATTTTATAACATTTATATTTTATCTTATTCTATCTTAGAAATGCTACTAAGTTGTAGTTGTAATTGTGTCTTGTCTGTATTATGCAACTGCGAAGTAATTTCCCTGCTGGGTCGAATAAAGTACTTGTATTCTATTCTATTCTATTCTATTCTATTCTATTCTATTCTATTCTATTCTATTCTAAAAACCACCTCAGACCCACCCGAACGGTGCCGACAAGCCAAGTCCCAACACTGATTACTAGGCTCAGGTAGTAATCCATTATTGTTTAACGTATTTTCTATATAGTCTGAGAAAACAAATTAATTTCACTAAATCCAAATGCATAAAATGTTTAATCTTTACAAAATTTGGATTTATTTGAAAGAGAATAACAATGCAAATAAATTTAAAAAGTGTACATAGATATTAAATTAGATTTTTATGCCGCCTATTTCACTAACTCTCCTAAAAATTCACAGAAGCAATAAAGTAGTTCGTCTAGGGTCAGTAAGTTTTATGAGCTAGCATACCTTGGACGATCTCCTCAGAGTCGTCAGTGAAAAACTCGCTGAGTGGGGGTCTCTTAGGCCTCTTCAGGGTGTTTAGCAGCTGCTGGATCTTTGTGGAAACTCTGCTGCTAACAGGAACTCCTGCGAGGATGGTGAAGATGGAAACACACAACATAGGAATAAATTAAAGTACTAACAACCATGAAAACAGGACACGTATTACAACCTGCTGTTCTTCATTCCACTTCAAGCTTTTCGTTTGAGTTTGATCTTTTACTCATTAATAACTAAGATTTAGGGTAATGAAAAGCAGCAGCTCTAAGTGTGTGTCATCAATACTGGGAAAGCACAGAGAGATCTGGGAGAAAGGTCAGGGCCACACATGAGGATTCACGTTTTTGTTGGATTCCTTTCTATGATCATCCAGTACAAACGACAGGGATAGTGAGGGTTCGCCAGGAAATGACGGAAAAACAAAAATGCTGTGGATTTTATACATGAACGTTTTCCTTACTCTGAATATTACCTCTCGCTGTTATCCAGCAAAATAAACAGGACAGGGTAGAGAAGATCAGAAAGAAAAGCATTAAATCTGATATTTTTAACGTAAAACAAAAAGTCAACATGAAAAACAATTATTAAAGCAAAGACTCTTAGAAGTGATGTTGAATGTTGTGCTAAAGGGCCGTTACCGTCGGCAGTCTCCATCATGCTGGAGCGGCTGTGTCCCCGGCTTATTCCTCGGACAGTGTTGGACGGCCGATCAACACGCGGGCCTCTGGACAGGGGGGCCACAGCTGTCACATCTGGAGGGGGGGCACGGTTGTCAGAGGGAGCTGAAAAGAAATAAACACGCAATCTTTTTTAGTTTTCACAAGAAAGGAGAAAAAAACAATACAACCAAGACCGGAGTTATTGTGTTGTGTAAACGTTGGATTCTTTTTTTTTATCACCAGATTAATCACCTGACATGTAGCAGTGCTCAGAAAACATATATCATATAACAATATAACAATTTATATCGACATATATAACAATATCATATCTTAAATCCCTCCTGTTCGTTACAGAGCCTTCCAAAAGTATCCATACCTCTTAATCATAACTTTCTTACTGTTGTCTAATATTCATCACTGAGCCCATTCTTTACACAGTCGCCCAAGTGTAGCAAAACAATTCTCCCTTTTCTTAAGTTTGATTGGGATTCATGTGAAAGTCCAGCACAAACTCTCCCCTCCTCACCTATGCGACTGTTAGCCAACATGTCTGTCATGGCTGCAGTGCGGCTCTGCTCCTGAGGATGGCGGTGGGAGGGTTGCTGAGGTTGCTGCAAGGGTTGATGGTGAGGCTGATACAAGGGCTGGTACTGCGGCTTGTACTGAGGCTGAGGCTGACTCTGAGGCTGAGGTTTGGGCTCCCCGTGTGAGAGCGTGGAGGAGGCGGAGGATGAGGTGGAGGAGCCCTGGGCGGAGCGGTTCATCCAGTAGTCCTGGCTCTGCGCATTGGGATGGACTTGAGGCTGGGGGGCGACCGCTGAAGACTGTCTGCGTGCAGATGTCTCGTCTTCAGATCCCGACGAGGAGTCTTAGTAAAAAACAACAACAAAGAACATATTCATATTCGGTTTAATACCCTGATGTCAGAGTTGACAGCTTCAGAGAGAATAACTTTTTTCCTTTGGGTCTTACCTGGAGGTGTTCGGGTTTCAATAGGGGACTGCACATAAGTGGAGCGCCGCTTGGTTGGCATTGGAAGAGCCATTTTTTCCTCTTTGTTTTTTGCCAGTGCAGCTTGTACAGCCTCGGTGTGGATATCTGCATAGACAGAAAAAAATATACAAATCCAGTCCAATATAGTCTTCCTCTGATGCAAAAACAACAAACCAACAAGTGAACATAAATAAATGCAGTAAAAATGCCTTTAAATTGTACATTTTTGCTTTCAAAGGCAGCAGCCTTCGCAGACAAACTTATAAAGCTTTTTTCTTTTATAGCTTCTAGATTTTAAGGTCTGAACCAGAGCTGGATGATATGGCCTTAAAGTCTTATCAATGGAAAAAAAAAGAAAGTAGTAACATATAAAAAAAATATTTCAGAATTCACCCGTTTTTTAGTTGTTTTTAAAAGAGTCATTGCTAATTCTAATTTATTGTTTTACCCAATAAATCAAAATTGTTATCATGACTAGAAATGTGACAGACTGGCGTCCTCTCCTGGGTGTTCCCCGCCTTACGCCCATAGTCTGCCGGAGATAGGCACAGGCCCAACCGCGACCCTGACGGATGAAGCGGGAGAAGATGGATGGATGGATGGAGTGTTTCTCTATAGTAACAATTTAGACTTATTTTGATATTCTGAAAAAGGAGCGTCAAAAATAAAGCAGTTTTCTTGCTGAAGTATGAAGCCATGAGGAGAGAATAAAGCCGTTTATTAGCCCACTCGCAAGCCTACACATACAAAATGCACACAGCGATAAACACAGAGATCCTTTTCACTCCATGACACCCACAGGCGCATTAAAAGGTACCACGTGACTAGGAGCACGCTCAGACCATGCAACACAACATGTGCAAGAGAATTATGCACCGAAAGAAAATGCATTTATTACTTCAGTGAAATTGTTTGAACATCCAGAGATAAAAATAAATCAAGTGCAGCCCACTGCACAGCACCAACGAGACTATAATTACGTAAATGGCTGTGATGAACAGATTACTTGGGGCTAAATTATCCTTCCTCATAATGGGCAAGTGTTTTCCCCCTCATACAGGAACGTCAGGAGAGGTTGACTCCTCAAACATGTCCTGAAGGAGGACAGTCTTTAACAGAGACAGTGTGATGTTTACAAGCTTGGCGCGTGTTTAAGTACAGGTCTGAACTATACTGACAGCTGGATACAGCAGCACAATTCTGCAATGGTAAAAATGGATGTATATTAACAATTTAATCTGAACTGATTCAAAACGACACTTCATTCTTTAAAAATCTGAGGCTCTCTCTTTTATTAATACGTAATAAAGCTGACTTGGTAGTAATGTTATAGGCCATATATCATAAGAGTAGCACACAAACTTTTAATTTGACAATACAGTGCTGCAAAATCTGAAGAAATCCTGGTTATTAAGCCTTTATTTCATGAAATCGTTTCCTTTTTCAGGTCGTGGGCTGCATGGTAGTGCAGTTTGTAGCATTGATGCTTTGAAGCAAGAAGGTTCTGGGTTTGATTCCCGGCTTTAGGTATTGCATGGAGTTTGTATTTTCTCCTGGTGCATTCGTTAGTTCTCTCTGGGTACTCCTGCTTCCTCCCACAGCCCAAAAATCATGTTTAATTGGCATCTCTCAATTGTCCTTAGGTATGTGTGTGCATGGTTTTATGACTCTATTCCCCTGCAACAGTCTGGCCGCTACCCTGACTGATAAGCATGGGAGAAGTTTCATTTACCTTTGCAGATACTGTTTACACTAAACAAAAATCACAGCACCACCACAGCAGAAGCAACATGCAGGCTTTCTGAAGTCTGTATGTGTCAAGTGACATGCTGAAAATGAACTGAGTTAGTTAAAGGAACTAGGGGCAGGAACTGTGAAAGAATGCTAATGAGTGATGAGGTGTTAAAAACCAACAAGTCCACCAATGCATCACATTGCCTTGAACAGGCTGTGTGCTGCATAAAACGCTGCCAATCGGGGGAAATATTTCCTACGTAGTCCTACGGATGTGACGTCAACTGATGCTTTGACAGCTTGGATACAGGAAGTCACAATTGATTCCTTGACGTGGGGCTTGTTGCTGTCATGAAATATGCGTCACATAGTAAGCGGTGTTACATCGTCACCAGTGCAGTGCTGTGAATACGGCGTGTCTGTGAAGCGTTTCTGTGCGCTGCAATGTCGGCTTGGTTGGTGGCTGAAGCTACCCACAGTGTGTCGCTCGTATGTCTCATTTTCTCATCCTGCCTCTAGTTTCTTTAAGCGGGGCGCCTTTATGACTTTAACGCAAGCAATGCAACACTTATTACATGTTGCATTTGATCACATTTCAAAGCTACTTACAGTATGAGCAGTTGTGTAGCACTGATACCAAGGCTATATCTGACTAAGACTGAATTAGAAAAGTCCAGCTTTTAAATCACTCTATTTAACATTTAGGGTACCGTGACATAAAACCAACACCTAAACCTCAGTGAAAACTGTCAAATGTTGCAGCCACTATTTGTTCATTAGAGAATTCAGTGTCTGAACCCAGAGCAGATGATAGGTCAGCTAAAAACAAAAACAACAGCAGCGATGCTTGTATAATTTCAGCATTTAATGGTTGAAGATCTAAAAAAAAAAAAAAGAAAAAAAAAACCCTGAATATTGTAAAAAAAAAAAAATCAGGGTCGTTAATATTTCATGTATGTTTGTTTTAATTATTATCAATTTATCTTATTGTTATTGCTACTATCAAAATAATAACAGTCCTTTATTAACCCTTTTAATGACATTTAAACATACATATATATAGTAAAAGTTTATTGATGTAAAAGAAATGCACACTAAGCAGAATTGAGCTGGCTGTCTCAGCAGCTCATGCTGCATGTTGTTTCCCTCTGGTGACTGTGTATAGATCTACTGCTGCTGACACTTACATCTACTCCAGGGGCTTCTTTTCTTGTGTTTTTCATTTTCTCTTTTGCAGCTCTCCTTTCTTGCTGTTTTGTAGCAGATTTTGCATTTTGCCTTATCTGGATGTGGCTCAATAAAACACTTAAATAATGAATAAGTACAACTCTTGCAGCATTAAACTACAACTACTCAATACCAATAAAAAAGAAGCTCAAATGTTGTAGTAAAAATATGTGGCTATAAAGGAAATAAAAACTTTGATATATATTCTCATTGCAAAAGCAGCTGAATCCGCCTTTTTATTGTTATCATTTGAATGGGCAGGGGCGTTGTTGTCGCCTATGAGGCTAGAGTGCAAACGGTGATCCCCTGAGTGGGACACTGTGGAGCAGCCGATCCAAAAATAGCCTGTTGAAAGACTGTATGTATGGATGCAGGAAAAAAAATGTTGAGGTATTAAAAGCTAGCAAATGCCTCCACTGTCTAACTGTGAAGATGAAGGGGGGCTGTTAGTGAGTATAAAGCCAAGTATATGATGGATTGGGACAGAGAAACCGAAGTGATTTCCAGCACAGGTTAACCTAACAACCATATTTGTGGACTGTGGAAGGAGGCCAGAGTACCAGAGGAGAACCCATGAATGAAAGGTAAGGAGGTGTAACCTGGAACCAAAGGTATCGAACCCTAGTAAGTCGCAGAATACAAAAGAAAACACAGAATACAAAAGAAAACACATAAAAAATGTATTTTCATTCAGTTTTACTTCATCAGTAATTTTTTATTAGTTTAAATGCTTTATTAAAGACATTAAATTAATCTGACCTTAAATGAACAATAATAATTTGGTCTTTGCACAAGATGAGAACAAGCAGCCTTGTCATATCATAATCAGTGTTGGTAAAGTATCCATAGCCAGTGACATTGGGTGGGGTCCTCCAGCTGTAGCTGCAGCCCTGCATCACTGCCGCTCTAATAACATAACATTCCCATATACTAACAAACTCCTGTTTAATCGGTCCCTTTGACAGAGAGAAAATGAGAATGATTTATAAAACAAGGTCACTTATAAATTCCAGATGATCCAGACTCATCAACAATGGTTCAAGTTTGTTTGATCTCTCAATAGGAAGAAAATCGAATATCAGCCTGTTTTGATACACCCCCGTTCTCCTGACCTGATCTGTAGCGGTCATCCCTGGTTCCTCCATTACGGTGTGTCCTGCGAGAGCGGCGTTCACGGTAACGGGATGAGTTTGCAGGAGCAGGTGCTTGGCTGGATGAACTGGAAGCAGGAGGCTGTGCATCATTCTGAGGGGGCACCACTGTTAAAAAAAAAAAAGAAAAACAAAAACAAAAAACTATGAAAACACACATGTAATTACATAATTAATCAGGATATTTGTGTCCATTCATGTCTGCTCAGCTTTCAATAATAGTAGATTCGAGGAAGCAGAGGGTGTTCCATCAACCTAAAAAACATAAGCATCTCTTTTTACTTTGATTGACTGTGAACAGAGGACATTCCAGGCTATGGGAGCCGCTTGTTTGGATAAATTAGCTGCAGAGAAGCACAACTGCAGACAACCTGAGAAATTGGTCAATGCTTTAGTTTGCTTTGTTTGAATAGGATTTTTAAACCCACCATGCCTAAGAGGTGGCACTAATAGTAAAACTCTTCAGTGTAGGACAGATCAAAGGTCCATGTCGTCAGTAGCAGTGAGGTATTTGAAAATAAAATCAGTGGACGGATGCAGCCTGTTACATGCTCACACTTTGCTTCCGCCTCCTGATTGTTTGTTTTATTGTTGGCACCTTTGACGGTTCACCGGTGGGGGCGGGGCTCAGCCAGCCCAGGTGTTTTTAGTTGGGCTGGTGGCGCACCTGAGAGGGATGAGTGATGGTGGCGTGTACGAAGCTGCAGTAGCAGCGGAGTTCGAAAATGAAAAATTGATTAAAAATACGGTGCAGGAAGGCTCCGGATGAACAAGAGTACCGTCACCTCGGGACGGATCCACCCAGAGGGGAGCGTGGGAAGTTTTGGCTGGGAGCAAGTTTGTCTTCGTTTATTTTGATTTGTTTTTGGAAAAACCGACTGGACGCTAGGAATTTTAGCACCGGGGAAGTTACACGCCTGCCATATATATATATATATATATATTTAAAGACAAAGAAAACATAAAAACTATTAAACGAAAACAGACATGTCTGTGTTTCAGTTAGGGTGCAGCAAGCAGAAAATCAATATTTCCTTTAAAACTTTCAACCAGGCCGGAATGGAAACGTTACTCAAAACAGCTGTTTTAGTGATGGTTGGTGAGCTTTTCACAAGTACACTGTACGCTGCTAAACTGTTTGAAATCCAAACTCTGCAATAAATCTATAGTTCAAAATGGTAAAAATTAGAATTACTCCAACTGCTTCTAATTATGGGTTGTCCTCACAGTCCCATGTGTTGTAGCACACTGCTGGTCAGCTGGCTGAAAAAAACACTGCTAAACGAGCCAAGTCCACGGTAATGATAAAGGAACTAAAGGACCTCCAAACATCCTTCTTGATAAGAAAAGCATTCTTATAAGCAAATTAAAATGTTACAATTGAATTGGAATACATATTTTTATATATATTATATATATATATATATCTATTTCTAACTGTAGAATTTATTTTCTGTTTATCATACCGTTCAACACTTCTTCTGTTTTGATACAAATCTTTCTTGAACTGATTTTTTTCCAGGTTTTTTAAAACATTTGTATCATATGACTTCAGGAAAACATATCAAGAGAAGCAAGTTGACCACAAAATTAAAACCATCTAAATTAAGAAGCTGAAATGGAATCTTAAAAATAAGGTAAGAACTCCAGACTTCCAGGATGAGTTGTTAAATGTAAAGTCTCTTTGTGATCTGGTAAATTCAGGTCTGTCTTTACCTGAAGTTTGGATAATGTAGGGAGCCAAGAGTTTGGTCCTTTTCTTCTCATAGCCCTTCTGAGTGATGTCACCTGTGAAAATAAAAAAAAAATACTTAGGTTTACATTTCTAGTGCAACACACAAATGTCAGCTTATTTGTTTTGCGTTAGAAGGATGGAGGAGGTTTTAAACGTTCCCCTTTAGTAAATGTATTAATTATTATAGGACTTCTTTTTATGCCTTTCAACGGAGGCCAACAGGGAAAAGTACATGAGTTGGAGACCAGTAAGAGGAGGGTAAAAACAGATGGGTGCATACAGTGCTGCGGTGATCCCAAGAGATGTCTGCAGGCGTCAAATATGTGCCTCTGTTGCAGCCTCAATAAAGAGGAAAAACAAAACAGGACTAAATGTGGACAGAAATGGAAGCGTGGGCTGGAGACGGCGTGATTCAGAGACTTTGAGAGAAAACAAAGACATCCGACGTCATGCAGGTGGGAGATGAGGTGTAAATGACGAGAGCACGGAACAGGAAAATAATGGCAATCAGGAGAAAATACGCAGACAGGGGTGGACAAATCCTAACTTCAAGCACCGACTTTAACTAAGAACAGGAGAGCAAACCCCTCTTTGAAAGCCCCTCCCTCCACGAAGCAGCTGATCTGCATCCTCCTCCATCCCACCAGACCAAACACAGAGCTCTACGGGCCAAGCAGTCTCTCTGCCAAACACCAACATGGGAAAAGGTTTTAGATTTTAACATGTACTATAAATCATCTGTGTTGTCCTCTTCTCATCACTCATTCCCATTTGCTCCTCTGCTTTACTTCCTTAAGCTCTGAGGTTTGACTGTTGATAATAAAGCAGAATGTCTCAGACTTGGATTCATTTAAGGTCCAAAGCTATGCAATTCTTTCCAAGCCAAAACGTGTTATTGCCACAGTTTTCCTGCAGTTTATAATCCTTTTAAAAATGACCATAAACAATAAAAAAAAAAAATCATAGGATGGGAGCATTGTCCTCACCACTCCTCTCATCCCTTTCTGATGTAGGACTGAGCAATTAATTTCAAAATGCTATTTTTAAATCACAGATACACTCAAAGTTTGGTCACATTATATTTACCATAGAAAGACGCTACAATTCTCCTTCCAGCCCTTTAGGGGGCGCTAATACTGGAGTTTGTTGCTATTGCTAAATGTTAGTATGAAGGCTGTACACTCTTTTATATATGAGGTCCCTGCAAACGTATTGATGGACTTTTTTAAGGTTAACTCAAATTCATTTAGGGGTTTAGGTTCAAACTAAGTATATTTTGTGACTAAAACGGATTTGTAATTTAATTCTATGTATGTTTTGTGCTTTATTAAAAAAGAATTGTAAGTAAATTCTAAAGTTATTGTCAGTAATCCTAATTTTCACTTCAAAGACACATCTTCAGAAAGTTACACTTGATCTGCTGCTGGTTCCCAGTTTAGATGTTATTGTGTTCTAAAGCTATTAGTATAGAAACATCAGCACAGAAAATGTGAAGTGAGTTTACCATAAACTCACCACTAGCCAAGTGATTAACTTAGTAAAGTTGAGATATTTGTATTTATGTATTAATGAATGAGACA